>HE671108.1:150430-171182 GCA_000313835.2 Heliconius melpomene melpomene | reverse complement strand
AAAAACAGAAAAGACAGTTTTGATCTACATTAAATGGCCAACGTAACTAATATACTTATTTATATGCTGAGAGTAAGGGATAAGTGAAACTTGACTCGATACAGTTGATGTGTGAACGGCGTGATGTGTCAACAATTAAATGCGTTTTTCTCTAAAACTATTCGCAATTTCGAAATAGTTTAAAAAGCAAATTTTATCTTCGTTTAACGTAGAAATTTAATAAAGTATTTTAAAGGATAAGGCTTAATACCATTATGGAAAAATATCCCTCACAATAAAAAATATATTGAAATTACTATTTTTAGACAGAAATATGATCACTACACGTTATTCTTAAAAGATACGAATATGCCATCGCGGACTTTTTTGTAAATCTTATTAAGAGGAACAATACTCCAGTACATTTTTTTCATGTAGTATTTACCATTAAAGCAGCGCATGCGCCAAAGTGTCTCAGCGGGTAGGACTTTATACACATTTATCGTATTTATGTTAATTTACATAAGAATGTACAAATAATAAACTATATATAAACCTTCTCTGAGAAATACTCGACCTAATGGTGAAAACCGCATCCAAATCCGTTGGGAGGTTTAGAAGAAGAAGAGTTAGAAAGTTCAGACAGACACAAAAAGCGACTTTGTTTTATAAGATATAGGATAAATAAGTCATTTGTAAAAAAATAATGTTTTCCATTGTATTTAATTTTTATTGTATTTTCGATTTTTTTGTATAATTATACATTTAAAAATATATAATATTTCTTCATTACCAATTGTTATAGATCGGTAGCAGTAGCGCCAATAAAGCCAGTGCTCCGCAAACACGGGAAGCTAATATCTCTCTTCCGAAGCTTCATACTGTCCCGACCTTCGCGAAGGAGCTTGAAACAGCAGGGTATTCTCAGGGAGAGAGTCTTTGGATGTGATCTGGGAGAACATTTACTCAATTGTGGACATGAAGGTAGGTTTTATATATCATTACTGTCTATGAGTACTTAAAATATATGAAAATTTTATGTAGTATTTATAACCTGCTCCATCGAAATATACTTTAATAATGTTAAAAATATTTAAATTTGACACAAAGTACTTAAATTCCTCTTCTTTTTGTATTCCGTCTCTGGATATATGGAAGACAGTTTTTACAACACATTACAGACTTTTTTTTACTCTCAGTCTTTTTTGTTGTATGTTATTATTTTATTCGTGTTTTTTTAAAGATGATAGTTTATAATTTGTAAAGATTAAATATACCTACTATTTTATATTTTATATTCTTCTTGATTAAAAACAGAATACAAAGAAAAAACATAACTATCTAGTGTCTTATCACTTCCAGTACCCCTCGTACTAGTAGAATGTTCAGCAGCCATAGAGCGTCGTGGAGCCGTAGATGGTATTTACCGTCTCTCGGGGGGCGCAGCCCTAACACAACGTCTACGGGCGGCCTTCGACGCGGGCCTACCACCAGATCTTGCAGCACCCATGCAAAGAGACCCTCATGCTCTTGCCAGTTTACTCAAAATGTATTTTAGGTGAGTTAGGATTGGCTAAAATGAAATGTACCCATAATAAATCTAATATGTCATTAAATGGAATGTACTGACCTTAATTTATAAATGATAACAAACACGCTTTGGGAATAAAATGCTTGCTTCAGTCTATTTAAAATCCCTCCTCGTTTGTTGCGCCGATTGTTGGCCTGCGACAGTAACTTTAGTAAGTCGGTGGCATTTTTTTTGATATTAAAAAAATTAACAAACTTTTTTCTCTTCAGAATTGAATTCAGAATTCACTTGGGGTACACTGCACTATACGACGACTCTTAAATCTATTAATTGAGTTGATTTGTTGAAACAGAACAATAAAAGTGGAGTTCCGCTACTCATCAGGCAATGCCTCTTCGGCGGAAAGTGGCAACGGAATTTCTTAACACTAGCGTTCCCTCTCCGTACACTGTTCATGTAATCTTTCACACCTTCCAGGGAACTACCAAACCCCCTTTGCACCTACCAGCTGTACGACAGCTTCGTCCACTCTGTGCAAGTGCCGGAACAGTATCGACTGAAAGCGATGAGAGATACCGTCGTAAAGCTACCGCCGCCGCACTATAGGTGAGTAGAGAGAGAGAGATAGAGATAGAGAGGCTACATGCACACAGGCACACAACGTGTTACGTGCGATGGTGTGGGTCTATTTGAATAAATTTATATTGTTGAAAAACAATCTTAGAAAACCATATTAAGGTTTATTATAAAACTGTAGAATGAACATTCACGCTTTTTAATGATGTTACTAAGAAATATTCCCTCGTTTTATAGAGAAACCTTTTATAATATATTTGAATATAACATTTTATAATATATTTGCTTATAATTTAATCTCAAATTATTTTTTTCCAGAACCCTCTCCTACCTAATGCGACATCTGCGTCGAGTGTCCCTGCTAAGCGAGTCCACCGGCATGACGGCGCGCAACATGGCAATAGTGTGGGCACCGAACCTGCTACGATCGCCGAAGCCCCAACACGCGCTGCAGGGCGTCGCCGTGCAGGTGCGCGTTTGTTTCTTTGACTCGAGATTTTATATATAATCTACAAGAAGGAACTCCTACACCTCAACACTATTTGCAGCCCCTAACGTCTATCACTAGTATATTAAGAGACCTAATTTCATACTTCGTCATTTCTTTGGTCAAAACACAATATCTCAAAAATTACACAGTGGAGAAAGGAGAGTCTTAGCACTAACTTCCCTCTGCTATATGGGGAATACAGCGTGAAACTGATTTTTTATGTAATAATTGTTTATATTGTTACATTTTCAGGCTGTAGTAACTGAATTTCTCATCTGTTATGCTGAGGACCTCTTCGCTCAGGAACAAGGCGCTGATTCGGGACCCAACTCCTTGGAGCAGGTAAGTTCATATAATTTGGTGCAATGTTGTTGCAGTTAGTGAGCTACCTCAAATTATTTTGGTAAAATGTTATTTAATATCTTTTAACTTGTATTAATTATTTATTATTATTTACTTTTTATGCCTTCGTGTCATAGTGCGACAGAGTCGGGTTCAAAGCGCGACGGTTGTAGGTTCGATTCCCACTCGAGAAAAGAATTGTATTCATTTCAACGCTCTAGTAGGCAAAACACAGCGTTGAATTCCGCCATTCAACAGGCATGGTCTTGTCAATAAGATCCCTTTATAAAAAAATTAAAAGTATTAAATAAACTAAAATTCTATTTATTTAACTTATCGGTTTTGTTTTCTTTTTTTCTAGGAACAATATGACTCCCATATAGAACTACGTGGCCTCGAAGCTGGTAGACGACCTAAAAGTCTACCTCTGAACCCACCTACTAAATTATTAAGGTAATTAATTAATAAAATAAAATAAGCCAGCCGTGGCGCAGGGCATTTAGTGGTGGAAAGTAGGTGGGGAGAAATGTCTTAATGATTCCCTCTGCCATTTTGCTGTATGCAGTAAGCAGCGTTAAGTAAAAAAAAATATATTCACGGTGCATCCCGCGCAGGTGAAGACAAAAACAGTATATAGTATTTTAATTTAATTAACAGTTTAGAGGAAGCCCGTCGTCGTGGAAAATCCAGTCTCTGTACTGAAGCGCTGTCCTCCGCCGCGCTGAGACCCGCAGGACATCTACAGCCCAAGTATATTGAGGTTAGTATAGGTTTATTTCCTATCCATTTGGTACACTTGTGAGGTATACATATTAAGAAAATTATTATAGTTGAAGTAATGGAACTTAACGATAAATGTAATGACTTAATATTAGATTTCAAGGTTCCTTCTGCCTACTCTATGTCTACGCTTACAGTCAGACACTACTATTCCACAGCGACACGACGGCCTTTAAAACATGTAATTAATAATTTAATATGATGTTGTCAGGTCGGTTCGGGACCTAACAATCTACCTCAATACCACACAGTGTTGGATCTACCTATACCTGGTAAGATTATTTTGATATTATTTAATATCGATTTTACTTATAATGTTTAGGTACTTTATCTTTCTTTATTTTACTAATACTATAAATGTGAAAGTTTGTTACACTTTCATGCAAAAGCTGAAAAAAAAATTGATGAAACCTTACAGTAATGTACCCTATACATCAGTATAACTCATAGGCCACCATTTACAATGTCAAGGATTATTCCAAAACTTATTAACATTTATCTACTGTTTTATTATCTTAATAAACTAAACTTTAAACAAATATTACTAACAGTAATCTACATACCTATAATGAAATGACACTTTTAAAATTCTTATTTATCTACAAACCTATATTACAATAACAGATTAAATGATTTCTAACGGTATACAGGTTCAAAGCGTGCCTTGAAACGATCACCATCAGGTTGGCGAGGATTATTTAGTAGAAGCAAATTACAAAGGGCACCGCGACCACCCGACACACCACCTATGCAGGTACAGGTTTGGTTGAACATACTAATCTCAGGAACTGTGGTCCTTTTTTGTCTTTGCTTAATGTTGTATCCCATATATAGCCGGGTAGTCAGTGGGAACCTAATGTTAAGACACTTTGTTTCCCATGCACCCTATACTAATCTCAATTTGCTATTTCTCTTTCTCTAAGTTTGCCTTGCAGGGATTGCTATTTACGTAATACATATGTTCATATTTTTTATTGTATTTCTGTCTTTTCTTTTTGGGTTTACTTTAAAAAATTATAATTATTAACAAGTAACTCTTTATTTATTTTTCATTACAGGAACCAGTCCCAATCCATATAAATTCGAACATACGACCTGCTAAATCGTGTGAATCGTTAACATCTGAAACTGATATACTGCCACCATTAGCGGCAAGTATAGCTGCGCCATTGAAACATCATACTAGGTAAGAATCACAAAAAAATTGGAAAGAATTACTTTTTTGTCCTTCTGTCAAGAGAATTTTTATTAAGGTGAAAGTCTACAGTCCCTTGGGGCCCAAAAAAAAATAAGCTTCTAACTCAAAGCAATTAATTTCAATCGATTTTCTTAGTTTTCATAGGTTTAGGCTTAATATAGTATATTTTACACAATGCTGTATATAAAAATCATTTATAGTCTTAATAGGAAGTTCATTTGTATTACAATTTTGATATATTTTTTCGCGGCGTTGAGTTTTGCCACTCAACAAGTAATGTCTCCAGAACTCGGCGGACAGTGGGAAACGGAAGTGTCTTAATTAGAACGGAGTATATTAACCTTAGGTTCCCCCTGCTGTGTGCGGTATACATTACTTGTCTTCAGCATGTCAAGGCAGAAGATCATGTGTCAAGACGCTACGTTCTTCCTTTTTTGTTCAAATTCATGACATTACGTGTTGAGTGGTGAAACTCAACACTACCATTTTCTCTTACCAGAATCAAATTTTTTGTAAATTAAATACATTTTTAAATAAATTCAACCTCGCTACCGCAGATCGTCCTCCTGCGACTCCTACTTCGAGCCGTGGCAGGCCGAGCTGGCGGGCATGCGCCTGCGCCTCTCCCCGCAGGAGAGGGACCGCAACATGTTCAGCGAGGAGGACGACACCGCCCTACACACTGGACAGGCACAGGTTTGTACCGACTGATACTACCTGTCAATTCGCAAATATTGAAATAATAATTTGGAAAGAAAATATTTACTTATTGACGTCGAAACTGTATAAAGCGCAAGTGCTTGTACTGATCTTTACCTTTACTCCAAAAGTGAGATTTTATGTGTAGTTTCAAGGACGATTTCTCCGTCGCCGTCTTACATACTGGGCAAGCACAGGCACAAGTAGACTAAACTATATAATAAAATAACTAAATAACTATATAACATTACATACAGTGAGGAAGATGACATCATTTAGTTTAGTCAGTTTAGTCTACTGTGCCGCAGTATGTAGAACCATGTGGTTCCACACGTTGGACAGAAGTGATTAATTGAATTACTTTTGGTAAGGGTTTGAACTCCCTACTCGCTATAGCGCGCTAGCTCGAATTTAAAAAAGTCTTCTCTATTAAAACATTTTTCTATTTTAATCTACAGGATGATTCTCTGTGTTCAACGCCGCCGGAATCAGGCCCGTGTAGTGCAGTACCTAGCCCTAGACGGAATCGAGTCGATACTGACCTTGCTGAAAGGTAAACACCTTTTGTAACTACTGTACCACTATGTACTTTACTGGTACAGCATGGTCTATGAGCCTGTTGTCTGTTGATTTGATTGGATGAGTGTTGACGGGATTTGATTTTAGTATTATCCATAAAGAACTTAGTACTCTTTAGGGTGTGGGCATATGTTTCTTAGCTTATGTAAAGAAGAAATAAATAGAGGCTTTTAATTAGTTTTAGTCGGAATTGTAAATAATGTAAAAATGTAATGTCTATCGAAATTAAATCTAATCAGTCAATCAGAATTTGTGAGCATAAACATTTTCATATATGTTGTATATTCCGGCCTATAACATAATATGTTGCCTCCAAAATTCGGCGAAAAGTAAGGAAAGGAGTGTCTTAACACTAGATTCCCACTGCCAACCCTGCTGTGTGCGGAATACAATGAGAAGCTGATTAATTTGACTTATTTATTTATAAATTCCCCACACAGCTGGATAGACAGGATAGAGGGAACCTAGTCTGAAGACACTCCATTCCCAACACTCCACTCAAGAAACATTGCGTGGGGAAAGCGGACCCACAACGCGTCGCGTTTACAGTCGCACGCTTGTGCCCTTGCGTCAAGATTGGCCTTTCAATCGCTCATCTAATTAATGAATAATATTTTTTTCCTTAATATTTTCACAGAAAAAGAGTAGCCTTAGAGCATTTAGAGCAACAAGTGGCACAACTGGGTTATATCGATGGCGACCCCGATACCTCCGTGCCGGATAAACGTACTGCAGCTAAACGGTGAGTGGGTTCGACTCCCGATGGTGTTTTGTTTTATATGGCCATTTTGTGTATAAATTTCGGGTCATTTTTGGTACTTAATTTGAAAATAAATATAGTTGAATGTCGATATTTCAATCCTACTATACTACTTCATACTAATTTTATAAATTCAAATTTAAATAAACTTATTATAAGCACTTTTAAATCGACGAATGAACATATGAACAAAAAGCTACCACCGGTTCGGAAGGCAGTTCTGCTGAGAAGAGCCGGCAAGAAACTCAACAGTTGCTCTTTTCAAAATCAATCATACAATCTATTATATTAGTTGGCAGCTATCCTGCATTATTATGTTTATGTTTAAACGGATTTAGATGAAAATTTAGAGTAATATAGCTTAGTTCATATATCAGAATAACACATAAGCTACAGTTTATGTAAACATTTAACAATAAGTTCGAGCAGGCGAGTTAGTCTATAGGTTTCTTGTGATTGATAAACGAAATATAGATAAAAGTTTTCTCTCTTTTTAATTTTTACTATTTTATACCACAGAATATGCAAAGACCGCGACAGTCCTCTGTCATCGACGTCAGATTTTCAAACGTCACTCACTAATGTCAAATTAAGGTAAATATATATATATAAAAATGGATATGTATTTATGTTTGTATATGTAAATATATTATTATTATATGGTATAGGTATTTAAAATGCAAGTTAAATGTTTTATATATTTTTTACTTGGTTGATTACTATTATTTCATCTATAATATATTTAGCTTACTTTTAAATTGCACAGTCAGTATCATATAGTTGATTTATTATAATTTATTAATATATTTGTAATTGTTATTTTATTTATAGTATGAGGTATATTTGTTAAAATATATTTTTTTAAAAAGCTTGGAATTACGAAAATAAATTTTGTAATAAATTGATACTTATTGATATTTTGTAATAAATTGATTTGTATTTTTTTTGTTCTAAAGTCATTTGGTTATTTTATTGTTATCTTTTTTATTTGTGCACACTTTTTTTATTTTTATAGCATACAAAGAATACTATGCATTCTCCAGTATCATGCATTTTGGATGTTAGAACCAAAGCGGTATAAGTTTTTTAACTAATAATAAATATGATTTAATTAACTTCACATAACAGCAAAGGTAGAAAGGACCTAGGAACCTAGTGTTACGACACTCCGTTCCCATTAAGACACTTCCGTTTCCTACTTTCCGACGGATTCTGAAGGTATTTCGTATTTTGCGGCTCAACGCTCAACGCAGCGCTTTGCCTCGTTACCAGAGCGAGGAATTGAAATATTTAATTTCCTCGAGTGGGAATGGAACGCACAATCTAGACTTCAAATCTCATTTCATTCTTAGGTTTAAGTTTTTTGTTAATTATTTTAATTTACACAATCTGCTTAGAAAATTAATATAATATTCTATGTCTATAAATGGCCAAAAATAGAAATATCTTAGTTATTTTCTTGAAAATATTTTTTTTTATAAGATAGGCCACTTTTGTTCTAACATACACTTACTACACATATTTAGCATAGAAGTCTCTTTGAAGTAGTAATATGCATTGTACATCTTTATTTGTTCATACATAGTAAGTTGGTAAAATATACCATGGGATATAAACATTGTACTTTTAGAGAAAAAAATGTATTTTAACCTAAAATATCCACTATTATACATAATATAAGTACACTCCAAACACGTAAAAAAGGGACTCGATACATAGAAAATCGATGAAAAATATCAATAAAAAAAAACAAAATATACAAACTCATTATCTTTCCAGGATAGTAAAACACACTTTTCTATCACCTATCAGATTCCAGGTAAAATTTAAAAAAAGTAACACTAAAAACTTTAACACTACTAAGCATCACCATACTAACTTACAGAGAAAGAAATTCGCCGAGAAAACAAAAAAACACATCCCGGTACAGCGGAATGCATCATCCGGTACTGTATGACCCGGAACAATCTATATCTAGACTTACTTGGCATGGCAAAGATGGACATTCAACCTTAATTAAAATCGATTGGCCAGCAGAGAATTCATCTATAAGTAATTTGACGAGTAGCACAATGAATTCGAACCCACTGACTCCTGTTACGCCTGTTTATGACCCTTTAGAAAGCGATTCAGAAGTCAGTGACAATAAACATACCATAACAATCAAAAGTACGGACTGTAATAATTGTGACGAAGAAAAGTGTCTTAAATGTGAACTGAAAGCGACAGATTATGAGAATATGAAAGATATATCCAGAGAATATTCTGCACATAATCTACACGACAGCTTAGAAGCTAGTTCGTTACATTCTACAGATATTAGCTATCAAAATCTGAATAGACTATCAGCTGTGTCAACTTCATCGAATTCCGACCATCACTCCCATAAAAAAGAAGATTTGAAAATCATGACGTCGTCCCACGAAAGTTCGTCGAGCTATTCCAATGTTAGTTTTAAACACGACGAACTATATGAATGTTATAACTTTACACGACCAAACTATATTAACTTGTCGTCTAGCACGTCGAAAAGTTCACCCGGTTCGCCTTTGAAAAGTCCTCTTAAATCTACTATTAGTATAACATTTCGATCACCCGTCAGAGTCAGAACTCCTGATTACGAACCTATTGGAAATATAGACACACCTACTAATGAAAGAGATTCAGTCTACGAAGATATCGATTTAGAAAAAAATCTGTCTATAGTGGAAGATGCGACGATACCCCAGAGTGACGCAAGTCTACCAACACAACAGGCTTGCCAACCTGAAGATTTCAATCAAGATCTGATTATTCTAGAAACACCAACTGAAACTGCCATAGACAACGTAGATGTGTACAGTCAAGTAAAATTCTTCAGAAAAAGCATAGAGGAAGTAAACGCAATGATATTAGAAACTCCTGAGAAGGAAACTGAGGATTATGAAAATGTACCGTTCGAAAGCCAACGTAATTACGAAAATATTAATGTTGATACTCTAAAAATCTGTGATAAAATAGACATAAGTAAAAACAATATTGAAAAAGAGAACGGAAACGTCATAAAACCCAACACAACGAAGAATTTGAATGTTCGTGAATTGGCAATACGGTTTGAAAGTCCAACAGAACAAAAGGGACCGTTTACGTTCGAAAAATTCAAAACTGAAATTAAATATCCATCGCTAGAACGGAAAGAGGACAAAGAAAGGAAAAAGGACACGAAACCACCTCCAATATCACCAAAAACTTATAAATTGTCCAAAAACTCGAATGCAAGATCACTTGACGAGAATGCCTTTATTAAGGAATTTGGAAGTGACAAAGATAGACGGAAAAGTCTTGAAGTCAAAGATGTCAAACGACAATCTAAATATCTACCAGATTTAAATTTAAATTTGGAGGAACCGGAAACCAAATTAGAAAGCATAACTCCGACCACCGAAAACAAATTATCATTAATACAAAGATTCGACATGAAGAAGCCAGCCGACTTAAAAAACCTTATAGGTTTCGACACAGAGAAGAAACTAAGTCGGGAAAGAATAGAAAAATATAAAGAAGAACGTAGAAATTTCCTCCGAGAAAAATACAGTTCCCAATCGTTCAGGAGTAATCCGGAACAACTTACAAGGATCAAATTGAAAAAAGAAGAGAAAGAAGACCGATTCAAAGAAGATTTGCCCAAATTTGAAAGGCGAAATACTGTAGATTTGGGACAAAGAATGAGATTCTCATTAGCGAGAAGTGCAAACAACTTAGACACTATACCTTCACCGATAACTCCTGAAGAATCTCCGATAAATGGTGGAACCAGCGAACAAACACTCGAAAGGTAGGTTGTTTGGCAAAATCATTAATAACTCTATAGTCATTTCTTTTTAATAATCATCTGATCGCTTCACTAACTCGATTTTGATTGAAATTGAGTAAAATAGGTTTATTAGTTAGTTTCCTGTATGTTTTTGAATTATTTTTAATTTTGAAAGGTAACTAGAAAATGTATTTAGTCCTTCATTCTAATAAAATAAAAATAATAATAGATATATTGTGGTGTAGTTCCCAATAGAACTGACAATACTGAAATTTTTATATTGACTAACGACAAAAATGTTAGATGGTAATGGCTTACTAAATAAAAATATTTTGATTTTAAATAAATGTAGGAAACTTTTCTAATACGCGGCGTTGAGCACGCATCACTCAGCACGCAATGCCTCCAGAATTCAGCGGAAAGTAGGGAATGGAGTGTCTTAACACTAGGTGCCTCTTACCCTCTGCCTACCCTGCTGTGTGCGGGATACAGCGTGAAACAGATTGATTTATTCATTTTTACGTAAATAGAATTGAAATAACATTTTGAAATGAATCAAACGGAGTTTAATAAAGGAGAAAATTTAATCCATTTATTTCCACAGGAGAGAAAAAGTCTCACCGTCATACAACATTCGCGACATGGCCGCCATTTTCGAGCAGAAATCACAAAGCAACGGTTGACATTAGACTCTATGTAACGAGTAAACTGTTATTACCTGGTAATAAATCGTGATTACCATTAAAAATATAATAATAGCTGAATAAATTGGTAATAACTATTATGATTACCAATAAACGGTTAATGATTACTGCTTGGTTGGTTATCATCGGTAATGCTGGTAATACGTTTACCGTTACAAAGTCACTTTTAATCGTTATTCTGTTGTTAATACGGAAAGTAATCGAACGCTTTAAATTATTTAGAATTGTTATTATTTTTTGTCTAAGTTTTGTTTGTCAGTGTTGCTATATTATACATTTGCTATTTAAAAAAACTATTAAAACGTATAACTTTTTAAATTTAATTTTAAAGGCACAGATTAAATATATGTCAATTTTTTTTTCAATGTGTATAACACAAATGAGTTGTTTTTTTTTCTATTAGTAAATGTATAGTATGTCATATACGATATACGAGCATTGCATTTTTTTATACAAAATATTCGAGCGTTTGCTATATTGTGATTGTTGTTTTGAGCGAAGAGTGTCTTTATTAATAATTAAATTTAAAAAAAGTAACGAGAAACAAAGTTAAAAAAATCGAAATAATGACTGAATTTGAAAAAATCGAGGTATTCTTTAATATTTATATCGACTTTAAAATATTGTTAATGTATCGCTGTTTCAAACAAAGGCTAGTCACGGTGCAAACAAAGGCTAGTCCCGGTGCAGGAGCAACAGTAAATGCTCAGGGGTCGATTGATACTCGAGGAAAGTAAATATTTAATATTTTCATTTTCCTTCCTCTAGTAACGAGGTAAAGTGCGGCGTTGAGTCGCTAAACACGCAATGTCTCCTGAATTCGGCGAAAAATGGGGAACGGAAATATCTTAATGACGACGTAGTGTCTTAACACTAGGTTCCCAGGTTAACTCAGCCTACCCTTCTATGTGCGGCATACAGTGTGAAGTTAAAAATATTATAAACCAATTTAAAACTCCTGGTTATACAACCATGGTAAATAGTACGAAAAAAAACAATGGTAATATTATTACCATGGTTATCATATTTGGAAGATTGATTTTTTTATAATAGTAGAAATGACTATATATTAACAATAGCTTAGAGCGAAATAGATATATTTATAACTTTTTTTACGCAGAAGCCTAATTTTGAAAAAATCTCACTAAAAATAGAATCATTTTCGTAATAACTGACTGAAATAAGTATTGTTTTTTTGTTATTATTATTTATTACTTTCTGTACTATTACTTTTTACTTAGATATATTAATAATGTAAACTACTTTTTCTAAATCATCACACGTTTAATAATAAATGTAATAATTAAATATTAATAAATAATTGGAAATTGATCAGTTAAAAAGAGACGTTTTTTTATTTTACATTATTAATTAAAAATAATAATAGAAAAAAATCTTAATTTTTTATTTATTATTAAACGTACAATTTCCAATTGATAAAAAATTTAAAAGGACAGATTATTCTTTTTAATGCAAAATGTTTTTTGTTACAGTATTTTTTTTATTTTTATTTAAAAAACATAACCTCAGAAACATCACACAAAGTATTATTTTTAATTTATTATTATTATTATTATATGTGTTGTGAATTATATTGACTCTATATTAGAATCTCCTTAAAAAACGTTTTAGTTATACCTTTTTACGTACATTGTGCTCTCTTTAACTTTTTTTTTGTTGTGTATTATGAATTTTGTAAATTGATTGACTAGCAGCTTTTGTTTTTATGCAGATATTAAAATATTTTAAATCGTCTAAATTTTGTTTTTATTATAAAAAATCTTTATTATCTTTATTTTGTATTGCTGCAAGTAGTTGCCATATTTAAAAAAATAAGTACTTTTTGTTGTGTATTTTATTATTAAAATCCCTTGTAAATAAAAATCAAGAGTATGCCTTAAACTTTACACTTTTTATTAGTAAATTGCATTTTGAATCTGTAAAAAAAAATTATAGATTAAAAAAATAATCATAATTTTAGAATTTACGTCGAATTTTGAACATAATATTCGTGTATAATAAAAATAAAATAATGACAATAAAGTGAATTGATATATATAAAGTCACTTTTCAACTTTCATAGCAACTTGAATGCTTTCGGTAAAAGAGTATTTTTTTCCTTTAGAGGAAAAAAGGTTCACCTTATTTTGAAAGAAATAATACAAATTTAAATTAATATAAGTTAGTCTCATAAAGATTCTTATTCTTTATGAGGCTAATTTATAATAATTTAAGTAAAATGCTGACTTTCTTTTATATTGAATAGATGATTTTCCACTTTTTTTTTCAAGGAAATAAAAAATATGTTTTTCAAAAAAAAACAAACAAATATTTAGAAGTAATAAACTGTAACTTACTGTATATTAACTTAATTAAAACTTTTGAAATCTTTTCTTGTGAAGTACTTGTATGAAAAAAAAGTAGAAAAAAAAAGAAATGGTTTTAATATTAAAAAAAGAATATATTAATAGCAAAGTAAACATACAATCACAGCAAAAGCTATGTTAATAATAATAAAATTATAAAATATTGATATTAAAGTACAACAAACTAAAGGCTTGAATCGATTTGATAGATCTTATCTAAAATTGCTTGAAAATAATAAAAAAATAACGACATAAGTATTTAGATTAGATTTAACCTGGAATCAAGTTGATATTCAAATTTTAAAGTACCTTCTTTCATTAATTGTTTATCAGCTTCTATCGTTATCTCGCATATAGCAGGCATAGTAACGGAACTCAACGCCGTGATAGCCTAATCATTAAATATTAATAATAAGACCATTTCATTTAACTTATAAAAGTAGTTCAGACTGGCTCTGCCAAATAAATATAAAGATATCTTCTTCCTTTTTGTATAAATACACAGAAACAATGTATAAAAACATAGACGGAATTGATGCGTCGTTGGTAAAATTATTAAAATTTTAACTAAATTTTTGTCTCTTGACTTAATCGTGGAGTATGTGACTTTAGTCGGTGGTGGGGTCCGATATCCACTGGGAGGAATTATTATATTAATTATTCATATCTCCGATAGGATAATCTACGGCGTTAGATTCCGTTTTCTAACCCAGAATGGGACTAATTATTTATCGGTTAATAGACTAAAAGTTTTGATAATTATATCAACGATAATATTATATGTTCTTGCAAGGTTTTATTATATATCGAATTAAAAGTTTTTAAATAGTGAAAAGAACCCCTTTAAAGGAAAGTGACCTAACTAAACAATTTTTAATTGTCGAGAAAATTTTTGTGTTCAGTTTTTAAAAAAATTTAGAAATTATAGAGATTTTTAGAGTGCATATTGTAAGCATATACATAATATATTTAAAACGGTCATCAAATAATTCCTAATTGGATAACGCATACACAACTTATTAATCACTAAGGCATTTAATTCAATATACAATAATTAATATTTTTCAGACTCTTTCATGAATAAAGTATTCTTTATAATATAAATAGATATTGTAAAATATATAACGCTGTATTTGGGTATGTATAAAATGTCCTTTTTTTAATTAACCTTTTATAAACAGTCTGTGTTTTCTAAAGAAAAGTAGACTTATATAACTTTCATAAGTCCATTTTTTGTTAAAAATATGTGAAATATACAAAACTCTTAAAGAAAATTATACAATATAATTAAAATATCTCAGCAGAACTGCCTTCCGAGCCGGTGGTAGCTGTATGTTTATTCCACAATTCAAAAGTACTTACTAAAGTCTACTTGAATAAATAATGTTTCGAATTTGAATCGATACTAAACAGTATTATTTTTTAATTTCTTGAATTTTCTGTACTTGTGCCGATTTACTTTAGAAACGCAGACATTTTAAATTATCTATCTTTTAATAATACTGGGACCACATTTATTGGTCAAGTCTTTATTTTTATATTTGGTTTTCTGGTTTCTTGTTTTTTCCTTTGAAAATGAAGTGCGGCCGCGTGATATATAAAATGGAGCTTTAAGCGCCTCGAGGCAGTCTCGACCCCGGCTTGTAACTTAGTGTAGACATGTATACATACAATAAAACAACTATTATTGAATTACTTGTATTTTTATTTATATTTTTACTCTTGAGAAACTGATGAATATACTACTAAATTTACTCAGGATAGCCTCTATAAACTCCGCTTATTTATTATCACACAGTAAAAAAATAAATTATAAATACGTGTGAAATCATAGCTGGCGACAATGATAACAATTAACTTCTAAATTTCAATCAGAAGAATAAATTATTTAATGTCATGTTCTTGCTGTGGTGACAAGACAAAGCGTGGGTTTAATATTGAGTTCCGGAACTCAACTGCGTGTTGATATCTCGACAATTGAGTAGAGGTGTAAGTACTATTACAATCAGTACTCGTGTGAAGGAACGAAAACAGTGTACGTACTAATGATGGAAAAGGCGTAATTAATTTTTCATATAAAGTTCTATTTATTTAAATTTCGTTGATAACGTAATAATACAAGTCACAGTCACTAGACCCCGCGCTTCTCGTTTACCGTCCGAGCACATACATTCTTCATATATTCAGTTACTTAATATCTATAATTCAAGGTCATGAAATGTGACACTAAAAATATAATATAAGCTTTTTGTATAAGCACCCTTATTACAATTACAATTTACAGAAATCATTTAAAAGTAAACAATTAATGTAATATGATATATATTTTATATTGTCAACTAAATAGGAGCTGTAATAATTATGATTATTAAAATAAATTGTGATAAAATAAAAAAAAAATCAACTAAAACTACATAAAATTAAAAATAAAAGATGAATCTTCATAAATCTGTATTAACTAAAACTAAAAAAGAAGAAAACCTTTATTATGACTTCACTCATTCGGTCAATCATTCGATCGGTCCTGGGGTGAGTCATATGGTATGGTCATATGGTAGCATCAGAAAGCAATGCACCTGTTACGGGTTCGATTCCATTCCAGGGAATGATACAAAAATCCAGAATTTGACACAGAACATCAGTCTATCAGAGAGTTTATATATATATATATTTATCAATAAATTATTCAATTAATCAATCTACATTATTTTTCTTTCTAACATAAAATGTATTTTAATGAAAACACAAGTGCTAAACTTTAAAATTTAATGACACTTTACTTGTTACTATAATAATATATTGTTTAAAAATGAAAGGAGAATAAATTAATCAATAAAATTTGTGTAAATTCTAGAACTTATGTTATATTTTGTGACTTTTTAGTTTCATTGAATGGTTTTTAATTATATTAGTCTTATATATCAAGTTGTATTGCAAAATATTTTTAGTATAATTTATATTAAAAATGGACTTATTGTAGTCCCGTAACAAACCCATTTTTTATAATTTTCTTTGGTTTTTTAACTTTAATTAACTTTACTTTTTTATAAAGTATACTACAAATCAACATTGACATCAATATAAACTTGTGTTATTAAAGTAATACTGTATGCAATTTAATTAATAATAATGATTATTTTACATAACCAAAAATATTTGTGACTGACAAAAATATCTTATATTTCTTGTTTGACCTGTACCTACCTACCTGTACACAAACGAAAAGGACCCATGAATATAGCAATAATGATCAATGAATGAGTTTATAAAAACAAACATCGCACCTTACAATGAGTATGACATATAGGGCTGCATATTTTTTCTTCATTCTATTTCTTACAAGAAAATAATATAACTTAGTAACATATTTGTCATGGATGCCTATTAACACAAGTTTTAATTATATTAACAGTGCATTATACAATAATATAATTCTATGTATTATTTTCTCTCTCTTTAGGTATTTAAAGTAATATAATAATTAAAAACTAAAAATATAATTATATTTCATAATTAATAAATTCAATTGCTATCTATATTATATATAATTATCATAATAATAGTTTTTAAATATCACAATCACACCAACATAACTATTACACCAATCTATCACTCCATCATCACACTCTCATCACTATCACATCAAAGCCAATATCACTAAAACACGGCAATGCGGTCGCGCGGCACGCTGGAGAGGCTGTCGTCGAGGGAGAGGTAGACGAGCAGAGAGCAGCACATGGCGGCCGCGGAGAGCGCGTGCCAGAGGTCGTGGCCGTCGTATAGCTGGAGCGTACACGCCTTGTTTAGACGACGGGACTGGGCTGGTGACTCCTGCAGTTACATTTTTAATGTGAAATTGTTGATATATTTTTTTGTATTTGTATTGTAATTAAATAAAAAAAGTATGGAGATTGTGTCAGTATTACTATTATTATTGTGAATTTAAATCCTATTAAGATTGATCTGTGGAATTGTGCGTGTCACAGACCGTGCGTCAGTGGTTGCAGTACGTACGCGAAGGCGAAGAGTGCGTGCACACACTTTATTAAGTAAGACGATTTTAGTGATTTACAATTTTTAAAGACTTTTTTTTCTTCTTTTTACCAACGGTTTTGGATTCAAGTTTTTCAGACATGTTTAGACACAACGTCAATAATTTTCGCAAATTTATAATCAATTTTTAATTAAACGAACAATAATATGAATGAAGATATAATACAACAAGAAAGAATAATATGAACAATAATACGAATATGAATGAATGAAAACTAAAACGACGATGTATAATGCTTTTTCTATAAAATATGTAAAATAAAAAAATACAACGATGTATTAAACTTACCGCCCAATTAGTGTTGTAATCTAAGTAGAAATATCCCGCGGTGAACCAAATACTATATGTCAGGAATATAAACACCCAACTGCGGAAAGAGAGAGGTATTGTCAAACACAACAGAGATATTTTTGTGTTTTTTCTTACAGCTTCAGTCTGTACTGCAAACAAATAGGCAGTGAGAACTAAGTGTTATTACTTTATGAGTGTTTGTACGCCACAGATTTTGATCGTCCGTGCTTTTCAGGTTCTTGTGTTCTTGTTAAATAAGTTATGGCTTTTGTGAAGTGAACATTAATATACCTATCAGTAAAGTAGACTAAATAGCTTGTGTTCATGAGGGCCAAGTGTTAAAACACTCCGTATTCCGTTCGAAATCAAGACATTGCGTGTCGAATGGTGGCTGGAACTCAACACCACGCTTTGTCAAGTTTGATAACATAATATGTGGACTATGTGACAGCACAGAGAAAAATCAATTAGAACCAGCAGTTGCTGAAATTAGTGCGGACAACCAACTAAAGGAATTAACTTCAGCTTCATAAAAAACAATTGGCCACTAAAAATAAAAAAAAAACACTTACCAGTACCATCTTATGCTTTCTCTGTGCAACAACTTCATTGCAATATAAAACAAAGTATAGAGAAACAGATTGCTCATTAGTATCATTAGGAGATGAGACGCAAAGTCTTTGCTGTGTTGTGATACGCTGGAAAACATTAAAATGGAATCAGAAAAAAAAGTTTATATAACGGAGTAAAATAATATTACAAAATACGATTAACATTATTAAAGTGTTATTCCACACAAAGGATAAAAAACCAACTCATCGATATTAAAAAATTTTCAAACTTTTTTAAAGTATAAAGAAAGTGAAAGTAATTAATTTTAACGAGCCAAGACGGCCTCTAAATAAATAATCTTAATGTTAGATTCAAGCAACTACATACAAGCGTACATAAATAATAGTAAAGACTTCAATTCTCACCCATAGCCAGCGATGGCCCAATTAGCCAAGTTGGCGATGATCAGCAACACGCACCGGCCGCAGTGCGTGGGCGTGACCGCCGCCAGCGGACGCCGTACCAGCTCGCGCGCCGCGCGGTACACAACGCCGCCGTCTGCGCACCAGTCATAATTTATTTATATTAGTATATATATATATATATTCTTAGCTTCATCTTATATATATATATAAGATGAAGCTAAGAATACTTTATACTATTAATTGTGACGATAGAAAGGTAATTCATGAAATAAAAACTTTTTTAACAATAAAATTATTAAGTTGAAATATTACAAATTTTATAGACTAATAATTTAACCTTTTAATTAATAATTGAAATAATTATAGATTAATAATAAAAACGCTTACCCCATCTAAATCTTCCTAAATAATATATTTGGAAAGTTAGAACGAGACACGTAAAAAGATGGAGGATCGTGAACGCTATCCAGAAATAGAAATTAGCGTTTAGAACTCCGACGAGACCTAAAATGTAAAGGAAAAAAAAACACCTTTTAAGTCAAAATTTATTTTTGCTTCTCATTTTAATACATGACGTTTTAACGAGGTTATATATTTTATTAATTATATTTAAAATGATAACAGAAATCGAATTTAAATAGAGCCATCGTAGCTCGCAAACCAAGGTATTGAGGTCCACCATTTCAAAGAACCAAAGAGGTTACCTTTGCCTACCATGCTATATGGTGGCTATGACGTTATTAACATAATTTTATAAATAATATTTAATGTCGTTTGATTGTTTTTGGTCCTTTGGACCTTCTTAAGATTCATAAATTTCGAACACAAAATATATGCAAAAATTTTGTATTACTTTAATTTAACTTTTCTTACTCATTAATCTAAGTCATGCATAAAAATAATAACTATACAATAGCATATTATAATTTATTATTATGATAATCAATCAAATAAAAATTACCATAAAAAATCTATCTCTCTCTACTTACCTACAAAAATAATAAATGCTAAAACGCCAAAAGTAGCGTGCGCCCTCGCATTTATATCGGGATGGCGGGATTGATATATTTTAACCATACATAATACTGATGTTACATACATAAATGATGTGTCTGGAAAGAAAAATAAGGGAAAAATTATAAAAAAATATCTTAAAAAATTAAGGAAGTTACTTAAAAAACAAAATACCAACCGAATTGAAGTGAAAAAACAGTTAGAAAAGATGTGTGACAATGAAGTTATTTATGTATTATTGTTTAATTGACCAGAGCTCTTGACTTTATGCAAAATAACTTGACTTTTGTGTGGCAGTGGAACAGCGTCTATTCTCTGCAGCGATTGTATACCACGATGATCCTAGATTCAATTTTCATTTCGGAGGTTTTCCGCCTACATTGCTATACGCATCCCGCATAAACCGTGCAGATAAAAATAATTCTAATATATTTTAAAATTTCTACACTTAAAACTTTTTTTCTCTCTTTCTTAAATAAATACATACCAAATTGAAATTCATACTATTAGGCACACATGGTAAGCAGCGGATAATAACCCCTCACTCACTAGGGAAATCCCCATTGCGTATAATAAGCCAAAATAGTTGAGGGATTCCCAGTTCTTTCTGAAATTCATT
>HE671108.1:116566-138744 GCA_000313835.2 Heliconius melpomene melpomene | reverse complement strand
TGTTCTAATAGTGCATTTTTAGTTTCTAAATATGCAAATTTTTCGTTAATATTTTTGTTAATAGCCTCTTTGATGTTTTCTTGTATATTGTGCATGTCCGTTTTTTGCTGCCTCATTTCTTTCTGCATTTCTGTTAATAATTTTTTTTATTTCTTCCATCTTATACGTGATATCAACTAAGTATTTAATTTAGAAATTTACGCCCTCTTGTGTCGAATAATAGCACTATTATATGGTTCTGTCCAGTCCTCAATAGATGGCGTTAGAAATATTGATTTGCTTAAATAGTAGGTACTTTTGTGATGACGTGCAATTTGTTCAAAAATAATTAAAACAAATATATTTCACTGGACTGCCACGTTGTTTTTATCACGTTACTTAATAGAATTGTCCACACACAATAGTACTTTATATAAATTGAATTTCTTGAGCACAAAACACTACGAAACAGCTTAAAATCGGTGACCGTTATGATGTCATCCGATTTACACGTCTTTTTTACAAGTCTTTCACTGTTTTTAGTGTAAACTTTATATGACTACGGTAATTTAAAGCACTTTTACTGTTTTTACGTAAGACTTGGCGATATTCACAGGAAAAAACTATTTTTTAGCACAACTAACGACGGAGCAGATGTTAACAGTAGCACTGTGGCGCCCCCAACTTTATATCTATAAACTAAAATATAAATTGTTTGGGTAATAATTCCTGATGAGCAACGTCTAAAGAAACTTGAAGGTAGAGGGATTTGAAGCTCTTGTTTATCATATAAGTGCTCTAACCACGTATGGCTTAGATGTTCTCATTAAGAAATTCTTATATATTTGTTTCTAAAAATATATTTTTCTTTCATTTTGAATATAATACACATGGATAATATTCAAAATGTTAAAAAAAACGATTTAACATTGGATCCATTACCCTACTTACAATGTTCAAATAATATAGTTAACGTGTAAAATTCAAAAATAGATAATAATATACAAGTACTGTGTTGTAATAAATAATATTATATTAGTTTACCTTTCTGCTGTCTCGCCGTTATAAACAGTGGGTAGGTGCGATTCGCGAAATCACTTGCAACCGTTACCCTCGCTGGGGTATTATATCCTTGTAAATCCTAAAAATAAAATATAAAAGAAAATACTTCACACGCCTATATAGCACGGTAGGCAGAATCCTTCCACTTTCCGCGGAATTCCTGAGACATTGCATATTAAGTACCGAGCGAGGCAAAGGAAAATATTAAATATTTCATTACCCCAAGTGGGAGTCGAACTCCCAACATCTTTACAGTTACGTTTACAATCGCAGATTTGTGTATATATATATATATATAAAGGTAATTATTAATGATATGACCACTGCTATATTTATAATTGAAAATCTAAACTCACCCCTGCAAACTCCATAATATACTCTGATGTTTTACTAACTTCCACAATGTATGGCACATTGTATTTATAACTGAAATGTATCCAAAATATAAACTTTGTACAAAATATCAATATACATCAAATATTATATTAAATATTAAAAAAATATAATAAGTTCAAGGTCTAAGCAGAGCTTTGTTTTTTGTTGTGTAACATCATTTGCTTGGCCTAACCTGGTTTATACCGCTTTTAGCGGTGTAGGTTGGTTACCTACAACTCTTGTACTCAAACACTTGACTTCTCCATTTTCCGTCGAATTCAGGAGGCATTCCGTGTTGAGTGGAGGAACTAAAAGCAGTGCTATGGCTCAACATTAGAATGAAGAATTGAAAATATGAAATATTACATTTCCTCGAGTGGGAATGGAACCAATAACCTGTCGCGTTTACGATTGTGCATCTGCGCTACGATTTGTAAGTGACCAAGCAGTAAAAAAAGAAAACAAAAATTGTAGACACAGCACTGTTCTAGGTAATATAGCAGAAAGATTCCTTATTAACATAAACATCACACCAGATGAAATTGAAAGTTCTGTGTTGCAATGTCTGGTGTAGAAGAAATTATATTTTTTTTAAGTTATAAATAAAAGCTGAATAATAGCAATATAATAAAAGTACTGTAATACATAAAAAATGTCTATATTTATATTTGCTGCTTTAACTCTATATTTATATTTGCTGCTTTGCTTCAACAATTTAGTGATAAGAAAAAGTTATATTTATTTATTATTAGTTCCTATAATTAAAAAGAGTTATTGATATAAACATATATTTTAAAAGCCATTGTAGATCGCTGGAACAGTTTATGATTGTTAATGGGATTGTTGTGGTCTCAATCAGACTTGTGGGAAAGAATTATGTCCATTTTAGTTCCACCAGACATGCAATATTCAGGCTAAATGGATTTAATAGTGTTTTTTTAATTGGTTCTCTGTCTAACTTGGTATATGGGGGATACAGTACAAAGCTAAAAACTAGCTAGATTTTTTTATGCTCCAAATTTAATACATTTTTGTGGACGGCACAACATCTGACTGTAAAGTACTACTGTTGTGGATTTGATTCCTAATCAGGGGAATAATGTATTTTGGTTTCCTCTCTCTAGTGACAAGACAAACATTGTGCTGAGTTCTACCAACTAGGGTAGGTGGAGAGTCAAAACGCAGCAGTCAGTCTTTTGACAATGAAATGGTGCATTAGGAACGAAGTTCTATCTATCTGCCAAGATATACGCAGAATAGAATAAGAAGTTAATATAATATATATTTATATTAGACATTGTATTGTGTGACCAACATATACCATACTTTATGAATCATAATATTGGAAAAACACAATAAGATAATACACAAGTTATCTTTATTGAATAATATTCTAAGTTGTTACATGGAAACCTTGATAAAAAAATCAGATAAGACACTGGAAAAATTAAAATAAGGAATACAACGGGATTTTTATATTGAAAAAAATATTGGATTAAAAATTATAAATTCTAAACTGTATTTAAAAAGCTTTTCCAGTTTAAAAGATTTATAAATATATGTACACTATGTTTAAATGTTTTTATATAATTTTTGATTCTTATTCCAATATATATAAAGCAACATTATAAATACCGTATCCCTACATAAATATAAGCAATAAATAAAGTACAGTTAGAAGATTAATTTAATGTTGTTATACTGATTTTTTTTTAAACATTTTTGTTTAAATGAAATTTAAGAAAAATATCTAAATAATTAATCTAAGAAAATATCTCAATAACTATTTATAAATCCATAATAAAATGTTTTACATAATAAATAAAAATATATAAAGTAGATTTATATAAATATAGCAGTATTTAATTAAACAAATATATATAAAATATTACAAAGTTACTTACGTGTTATTATAATGAAATATTATTTCATCACTCATTTTACAAAAACAGTATTGAAGGCACAAAATTAAGCATAATTTTACTAACAAAAATCTTTCCATTATGTAAATTATAAAATAATCAACATTTAACTATTTTCTTTTCTTGTTTACTTTATTTAATTAGTTTCTATTGTTTATAATCAAATAAATACAAAATAAACTCTACTGTTCCAGAGACAATGCAATGAGATTGACATTTGTGACAGTTGTCTGTTTTGACTTTTAAATAACGACTCGAGTAAGATTTGGCAAGTCTATTAGTTCAGTTCTAGTTAGAAGTTAGTTAGAATCGATTTTAGTTTAAAAGGAATTTGCCGAAAATGTACTTTGAGCACGGTAATATGCTTAAACATTTAAAAGAAATTGTTTGAAGTTTTTTAACACTTTAAAAATCGATTAATCGTGTAATGAAAAATATTTATGTAAGTGACGAGTTGATGGAACCGATTCTAATTTAGTAGAGATTTACTAAAAAACATTTTTAAAGTTTTATTCCACAATTAGGAAATCTAAATGAGGAAATAATGGAAATAAGTGTAGAATAGTCTAATTAAATTTATTTTGAATGTTGACTTGACCTGAGAACGAGTATGAGGTACAAGGGAACGAGTAGGAACAGGAAACTTAGATCTATTAATATTTTTAATGTTTTTCAATATATTTGTACTGCATTAACATTATAATGGTTTAAGAATAATGATAATATAAATATTAATAAAATCTTGTAAAAAATTGTCTTATTCACAATTCATCACATATATTATAATTGGAATATTTCTAAATGAATTGAGTGAAGAAGATTTATTACTTTTAAATTCACAATCAATAATAGCACTGATGGAGTCCACCGAGCGGGCGCGAGAGTCCAGCGCTAATGTCGACTCACCCCGCCGCGAGGTCGCCGCCGAGGTCTAGTGGTACTGAAATCCCATAGACCATCGTTGATCGGTCAATCTTGTTACACCTGTATAGTGTTTTTGCCATCACCACATTAAATGAAACACACAGTTTTAACTACTCTATAAAAGCCTGATACATTTAAAACAAGAGATTTTGCCTAAACAAAATAATTAATAAAATTATCGTTATAAAATAAAACACTTTTGTTAAGAATGACGCCACACACGTCTCATTCACGAAATCGAATCGTAGGTATTAGCGGTGAAAGCAGTTTAGATTATTATAGAAAATAGGTAATTACCTAAAATAGTACGAAATATATCCCTTGGTCGTTTTGGTATGTTTTTTAAGAATGAAAGTTGCAGATCGGCATCGTTTAGTAGTATTTTTGTAATAAGTGTTTACGTTCTTGGTATCTATTCGTATCTGCGTCACACATAATTCAGTATGGATAAAAATCGTAAAATGAAAAAAATTCCCACGTCTGAACTGAGGAATCTTGATAAATTATTTTAGATAAAGTTTTGAAATATTTTATTCTATATGCTGCTTCCCTAAAAGGAGCGCAGACGATCCATCTTGTATTGATTAGACTTCTTAGTATATCAAAGCTTAATTCATAGCCTCGCAGAGTGAGGTGTTCAGAGCATTGTACGGGACTTACAACAGTATCAGCCCACTCGCCGTATAACAAATCACCTCTAGTCTGAGGCACCACGAGTACCTCTACATATTAGATTAACAGCCGTGTAGATAATTGCTTTTTTTGCTAGAGAATCGAAAAAAATTGTCATCTCATATTAGAATTTTAATTTTGGCATAATTATTACTATTTAGATATATTGCAAAACCTCTTCTATTGTATAAAAATGTTGATTACTTACTGATTTCAGTTTGTAAAATACAATGTACATTACCATTTTAGAAACTACAAATTCTTAGAATAATTTAAAAAAACAACACAGATAATTACAACAAGCACATTTATTTATTACAATGCTAATATACATTCACAGCTACCCTCACCCTTTGGTCAAATCTAACAACCGAAGAATAAAAAAAAACAAATTTAATTAATTTACTTAAGCACTGTTCATTTACAAAATACAATATACATACAAAAACTGTTAATCAAAAAACCAATGGAAGAAGTAGGAACAAAGTTACAATTTTAGGTTAAAGAAAATATTAGTATACATACTAACTATACAGAACGGACTTTCAAAGAAAATTTTTTTTATAACCTCACGTTGTATTTCGCCCACAACCTCGTGTTTATAGTACGGAAAGCACAAATTAAAAATTCTTTGAAAATCAGCCATAATACAATAAAAAAAATTACAATTATTAATATTATAGTAACAATTAACCAAAACAGATTTGACCTTAACATATACAGCCATTCATTTCAACATAGATAATTACTTATAGAGATATTATTTTTTATAAAAAAAAGAGAAAGCATGAGATCTATCCATACGTCTAAGAGAACCCACCAAGTAGGTTATAAATATTTTTAGAAATTAAAATTAAACGACCTTATTGTTAGAATCAGTTTTTTAATCTGTTTACGAAACTTTTATGTTTAGTATGTGCGTTATTTTATTATAAAAAGAATATCAAAAAATATTATTAATGTAATTGAAAATTAGCTGTATTATTTTGTTTACAATAGAAAAAAATTAAATGGCTTACTGAAACTTATATTTCAGAAAAAAAAAACAGTATTAAAAAACAATAAAGAAGGCACAATTAATTATTAATTAAACCTTAATAGTAATTAAATTATAATAAAAGGTTTTATCTTAGCGTTTACAAAAATCAATTTACATGTAAAGCGGTGTCACAAGAAAATCCACTAAATACAATAAAAAAAAACAATTTTTTGATAATAAACCTATCTTTATAGAAAAGACCAAATTTAAAACACCTGTATCTTAAATTAATTTCTAATGGACATATTAGTATGAAAAATATTACTTTTTTACACCTTTACATTTAATTAATTAATAATTAACATAAATATTACATATAACTAATTAAATGGGTTACTATGACTTTAAATTCATATTCTAAATAAATTATACACTATTTTTATTTATTTATTATCTGTGGGTATACTTTTTTCTATTTAAAAAAATACTTATATATCCACAATATTACTTACATATAGCTTATTTATATAATTTTTTAAACAATATCACATTGTTGGGATAAATAAATGGAAGATTTATAAAAAAAAATGTATTACGGTATTTAAAATCCAAGAAAAAAAACCTTAACCTATGACGGGATACAGATACAAATATAAAAAACAGATAAAAAAATATATTTTTGTGCACAGATTAAATAAGTATGTCATTTAAAAATATCTTTTATCTGTATATTTTTGTACTCTATTTTTTAAATACCGCAATTTAGCTATTTAATAGTAATCATTTAAATAATATTTTGATACAGTAAATTCGTAGAAAGCACTTTTACATCACATTTATTAACATCGAAGGCACTTTTGTAATCATAATCATAAATATAGTCCTGTTGAGGTTAAAAAGGCTAAAAAAAATACACATACTTTATGTTATATGGTAAAATAAAGTATAATAGTAATTATATTTAAACATGTGAAAATTCAATTAATTAATTTTCTAAGTGTTTATCTTTATATTTATTTATTTGTGAATAATGTTTTATTTAATATTTTAAATTTAAATTTTTATTCAATTTCAGGGCCATTTTTTTAATATTTAGAAAAAATATAAACGGATAAAGTATATTGTAAGTGTAATTAAATAAGTTAATAAAATAAATTTATATAACATATTATTTAGTGTATTTTATTTCAACCCAATTTTGAAGTAAAGGTGGCCAAATGTATAGCCTGAAGCGTCAATATCCATCTATAATAAAAAAATCTACAGACAAAAATAGCTTATAATTTTGTACCATAGATTTCTATGTGTCAAATCCAAGTTGAAAAAATTTGAAATTTATTTAAGCATCAATTCAACTTTTTAAATAATCGATTTATTTCAATATATTGGTATGTTTTTTTATGTATCAAAAGAAAAGTTACATAAAACTGAAAACAGTAATTCAATATTAGAAAAAAGTTAATTTAAATTCTATTTTTATGTAATCTGTTCAAAAATTATAGACTTTCAATATTTTGTTTGACAAATTAAAAAAAGTGCAATTAGTTTCTTTATATTGGAACATGGCGGCATGTTCATAATAATATTTTGTTTTATCACATAATATTATAATTGAGATGTTATGAGACATTATCTTATTATATTATATATAGTATAAGATATTATCGTATTATTAACAAAATAAGAAAACAAAATGTAAGATTGAAATGAAGTTTTTTGTAGAAATCATTAATAGATTATATAAATATGTTATCTTTAAAAAAATGTTATCTTTACTGTTTATAAGTGATACAACAATATACATTTAAACCAATGTTACAAAATATTGGATGATTTATAAATCCAAAAACTATTTATCAAATTTTCTATCAGAAACCAATATGGCGTCATTACACTAGTAGCATTCACAATATCCTCCTAACATCTCAATTCATATAAAATAACGACCCAATATGCCAAAATCATGAATTCGCCATATAGAAATATATAAAAAAGGGCACATATTTACATTTTTTCTGCCGGTCCGCATGTATTCTGATAAATGACGTGACTACTTTTGATACATAGACAGAAATATATATAAAAGAACTATATGTTTACATTTTTTTCCGTCTGTCGGTGCGTATTCTGATGGGGGACGTGACACTGTTCAATATATCCACTATGTTACTGTCGACGCGGGGTGTTTGCAATCTTTTAGCGGAGCGCGTTCTGAATTTGGCCGATTCTTGATTCACTAGAGTCGGTGTTAGAGATTTTATGCACCTGTAATAAAAAATATATTAAAGTATTTTATTTATTATTTAGGTAACAAACAGAATAGTTGAATCAAGAAAAACGGACATTATGTAAATAAATATCTATCTAGTAAAGCTCACCTAATGATAACTTATGTAGCGGTTTTAGTAGTTTTCTCGGTAGCTATACAACTTAATAAGTCACTAAATAAGTAATTGACTAAATAACTAAGTATAAAAACCTACCTAGCTGCGACCTGCAGTTTTTTCGCCAACAATTCATTCTTCAACTTGGCCGCTGCTAATTCTCTTCTTAATTGAGCTTTACTTTTGTTACCGGATGGATGTAATAGAGGGTGTCGTCGCAGACTGTGGGCCGATGGTCGCTGGTTCGGATCCGGGTCGACCATTTTCTGGGGGAAAAATATATTTTTTGTGTTGTTTATAATAAAAAAGCTGTGCCATGGACTTTGTGACATAACTTATTTATTTATGAACTGATTAAGAAAAAACCAAAGCAAACTATATGTGAAGTAAAACTTATTAAAATACAATTATGAAAGCCTGACTGCCTACTTATCTGTGTGTTTGTGCATGTTTAGAAACGGCATAACCGATTTAAATGCAACTTTCACTATTGTATTTTGGCAAACAATTCTTAACATTAAATGTTAGTTTCATTTAAAATAACAATAAAATGTATATAAAAAGTATTAAATACCTTAAGCAATTGATTAAATTCCCTCGACAAGTTTGGTAAATCAGGTAGTTTGCCGTCCCTTATGTCATGCCACATCTGACCGTTTTTCGGTAAGGGACCGCCACCGCCCGCTTCGAATAATGTTAAACCTAAAATATAAGAAAAAAAAGTAAATAAGGGTTTTTAGCTTCAAGGTGTACCCCGCACATAATAGGGTAGACAAAGGAGACCTGGGAACCTAGTGTTAAGACACTATTTTTCAGTGACGGTCCTGCAATTTGTCTTGTCACCTTCGGTTCGGTTTCGATTACTGTCAAACATTGTGTAACATTAACCGTACAGAAAATTAAAAATCATAAATAGATCTTCAAATTTGACATTACTAAAAAAAAAACTACAAAAAAAGAATATCAAAAGAAAAATCCAAAAACAAATCCATACCAAATGCAAACACATCAGCTTTGGTCAGGTGACTGAAGTCCTCCTGCAGCACCTCCTTAGGCAGGTACCTGCAGTCGCCCTCCTCGACAAGCGGTGACGATATGCATGTTACGTGGCCGAGGTCACCTGGGGGAAATAAAATTATAATAATAAATAATATATTTATATTCGTATAATATTGATTGATTGATTGAAACGCGACGTTTGTGGATTTAATAATAATGTTCATACATTTTCCACAAATATTTGTTTTGTGTGTGCATTTGTGTGAAAAAATAACTACACTAATGTAAAAAAAATAAAAAATATACTTTTAAGTCACTTGTATAAAAGCACCGAGGAAAGCAAAGTCAAATTCTTACTCACTCAATACAATATATCTACAATTATTACACAGTTGTTAACCGAATAATATAACACTATACTTTTCACAACCCCAAAAAAAGAACAACTTTCATATTCAACCCAAAAAAAAAGAAAAGAAATATGACATCATGAATATAACAACTGCGTTACCCAACCAAAGAAAATACCAAATGACCTACCAATCTTATATATATGTTGCACAGTGGCCGGCACGTCGTCGTCGTCGTCGTAGCCGTCGTCCGAGTCGGTGTGCGCGGGTTCGTCCCCGTGACATATGAATATGTTGCCGGGTTTCAGGTCCATGTGGACCAAGTGTTGCATGTGGATGTAGCTGTGTGGGAAATTAAGCGTATTACTTGCGTGTTGAGTGGCGAAATTCAACGCCACGCTTTGTGTCGACTAGAAATAATTAATTCCCCCGAGTGGGAATCAAGTCTGTAAACATATTGGTTGTAGGTTCGATGCATTTAACATGCAATATCTCTATTGACAGTGTGTGAACATTATCTTAACATTAGTTTCTCTCTGTCCCGCTTTATACGGGATACAGCGTGAAAAACTAAATAAATAAATTGTTTATTCAACAAATTTCATACAGAATTCCACTAGTGATTAAATACTCACGCAAGTCCATTAGCAACGTGAGACAAGAGCAATAATAATTCATTTTCCGGTAGGGGGCCATTTTCCAAAACCTGTTGTAGGGAACCACCGTCGCAGTATTCGTTTTGTATTATCATATGATCGTCTTCCGCCCACGCTGAGTAATATCTATGATTAAAAATAGATACACATTTCATTAGATAAGTTTGCTAAAAACATATACAATCATCATCATCATCATAGCAACACATGACACGTCATCAAATCCCACTACTCAACTGATAACTGAACTGAAATAAAGTAAAACACACAGCACAAACGAGACTAAACTAAACACAAAAAAAGGGAACCCGGGAACCTACCTAACCAAGTGCGCGTGTTTCCCGAGCGCCGCGTGCGCGTACACCTCGTTGAGGGCGGCGCGCTCGGCCGCCGACCCCGCCACGGGGCGCAGGGACCGCTTTAACGCGTATACACACCTATAAATTATAAATATTGTAAAAAGAAATGTTTAAAATATGTTTGTGTTACTGATGGTTCGAAAGTACTGTATAACGAACTGTTGAACACTGTATAAAGAAAATTTAACAAAAATAAAATTCATAATCAGTTGTCCGTTATAACAATTTCAGTGCCATTTCGTAGCATCACTTCCAAACAAATAAGGGTAGTCATAGAAAAAAAACTAATTACAAATGAATGTCGTACGCTTCATGCTGTATCCCGTTTATAGCAGTCTAAGCAGAGAGAACCTGGTAACCTAGTGTTAAGATACTTCGCCCCCATTAAGATATTTCTTGTACCCATTTTTCGTTGAATTCTGGAGCCATTCATGGTGAGAGTTGAACTTAACGCTGCGATTTGCTACCAGAGCAGTGAATTAAAAATATTAAATATTTCATATTCTCAAGTAGGAATCGAACCCACAACCTGTCTCGTTTACAGTAGCATGCATGCTTGTGTCCCTGCACCACGACTAGTCTCTGCAAAATGTACTGCACAAAATACTAAACTCTTTTTAAGAATCACAAAGAAATTAAATAATAGAAGCCGTTGCCGTACAGAGACGATTGTTAACGTGACGCTTTCGTGTACGATTCCCAATCGTGGGAGTGAATTATCTTCACTTTCCCGTTCTGGTAACAAATCAACACAGTGCTACCCAACCCTGCTATATACGGGAGACAGAGAGATGAAGCTAAGAAAATGTAACTACATGAAACAATTTTTATTAAGTTTTATACATACATATGTTTAATTCATATTTTTAAAATTAAAAACAATAATAAGACAACTCACCCGTCCAACCGATTCCTACATCTTGTCACTCGACCGAACTGACCTCTGCCTATAACGCCTAGCTCTAAAAATTCCACGTTATATCTAGATATGTTGGATTCCTGAGAAAAAAATAAAATAATTAATATTCTTTCTATAATATACTTTAAATATACCATATTATACTTAATTATTTAAAAAAAACGCAAATTCAGGATAGCAGGATAGGCAACAACACAAGGGAGTGTGTTAACACTGTTCCAGTCTTAACATGTCTGTCCTTCTTAACGTCTTAACAGTGTCTGTCCTTCACACACCATATCATTTTCCGTGTTAAAGGACGGAATGCAACGAAACTAAAACTGAAACTCAGTTTTTTTAAATTTTAATCATACAGATAACAAAATCGAATCCGCTACCATTGCGACACAAAATACTTACTCGTAATCGTTTTGCTGGCTGTTCCGGTGTGGCGTCGGCTGTAGGTGTTTTAGATAGCGTACGCTTTTTCTTATTTAACGCTCGTCCTGTGAAGAATAAAACATATTGTGATTAAAAAATCTACATTAATCTAAATGAATTAATTGAGACGTAATGAATAATAAATTCATACAAAATGCAGCAAAGGTGATGCACAAACGCTCGTATCTTCTGATTGTCTTGATTTAGAATGGACCAATACTAATTTTAGCTTGATACTTCCATATAATCTTGAAATAAATGGTCTTAACAGACAAACAGCCAAACAATAATGTTCCTATCATAGGAGCTTCATATTTTTTCTTTTTCAGTACTGAACCCTAAAAACAACTAATAAGACAAAAAGACCCGTACCATCAGGTGTAAAAGGATTGATATTCGCCAAAGGTTTTTTTAGCCTGGAATCATCCAGATCCTCTGGAAGCAGACTTCCTAGCGCTGAATCCTCATCAGATGGTGGATGGAGGTGATGGCTTGAGCCTGATGGCATGCCTGGGAAAGAAGTAAAAGAGCTTCGTTAAAAAAAATATTTACAAAACATACACGACAAGAGGTAGACGCGGCGTTGGGTTCCGCCAATCAACACGATTGATATTAAAATTAGACGAAAACAAACGAAAAGTGGACACCGGGACACACAAGCGACGGGAACGGGACGTCTGGTCATTTTACTTATACCACTAAATGATAATTACTACCACTCACAACAAACTATTCAATAAAAAATATTTAGATTTCATTTTAAAAACAGTCTACACCGAGTAATATTATCTCACTATACTCTAGGTTTAAAAACAAAAGGTTCAAAAAATATCCAATTCTAATCCAATCCAAAATATACTAATATTATAAAAAAAGCTTTTAATATGAATGAATGTATGTTTCACTTTAACGCAAAAACTACTGAACGGATCTAGACGAAACTTAACAGTAATATATTTCATATATCAGAACATGGTTACATTTATATTAATTTATAAATATTTTTGGCTATAATATAATTAGTTTAAGCGGGCGAAGCCGCGGACGGGAAAAACTTACCAGTCGGCGCACTAAGTTTAGTAGGAAACAATCTCGATCTAATCGCATGAGATGGCGTTGAGCACTTCTCAAGTAGCGTCTTAGGTGTGTGTGGACTGTCGAATAATCTGCGAAAAGTAATAAAAAGAATTATTATAGAGAATTGACTGAAAGCGAGACAGTTGTGGGTTCGATTCTCACTCAGAGGAAATATTTTCATATATCCTATCAGTGGCTAAATGTGGCACTGGGTTCCACAGTCTGTATGTACATGTGTATGAAAGAGTGGAAAGTTAATATCCTGGCGAACCGTCATTAAATTCGTTCTGCTTATATCGCAAAATATCTTTAAAGAGTAGTAAACTAAAAATAATACATTTGAATAACCACCTTTACACAAAACACCTTTAGCTAGGGAAGTGAAAAAAAAAAACACAATATGTCACCTTAAACCATAAAATTACACAGACTATACAAAATATAATAATAATAATACCTATAGAAGAAAAAAAAATGTAATATTCTTAAGACGCTATTGTCAGTGTCCCCTCACTTGCACGCACACTTGCAAAACACTTGCAAGCGTATACAAAATACAAACCCACACATATAAACACACCTGCAGTACAAAAATACACTACATTTTATAGAAATAATATGATATCTTAAACATTTTAACGGATTTTTGGCTTTTATTATTTTTTTTTAGTATCTCATTTTACTGTATTCCATATATAGCAGGGTATATATATAGAGACCTAGTGTCCACATAATCCTTTCTTAAATATTCTTAGAAACAGTATTAAACCTGAATGTAGCAGGATTCGAACCCGCGCCTATTGGAAGCCGTCCAACCAACCAGGTTTAAAATTTTCTTTTCTTTATTGTGGCGTAGCACTTGCACAAAAACGTTAAAAACACTCAACCCTCCACATACCATTTATTCGAGACATAGTGCATATTGAGTGGCGGAACACAACACCGCACTTTGTCGCACAGCAAAGGAGTAATCAAGATTAAAATCATTTCCCCGACTAGAAATCGAACCCCATATATTTCGATTACAGTCATACACAGATCCACTACACCATTTCATATTCCACATTCATATAAAATAACACCAATAACCAAATATAAAAGGCAAGAAGTCTTAAGAAATTCACTCGAACTTCTTTTCATTTGAAACATCAGACAATATAATAATGGAATATATGAAAATGAACTTGAATAAAGAGAAATAAGGTCTATTTTTGTATTATCAATACATTTTTGGGGTTATGTTACGTAATAAAAATTCTCATGGTAATAATCGCGAACTTACCTACTATAAATAGATTTTATTTATTTTGTATTCCAAACGTCGATTTGAACGTTATATATAATATTTTTAATAACAAGATAGGTTATTCAATCGTGTGACCATAAATGAGATGGCCGTAGGTTCGCTTCTCATTCGGGGGAATCTCTGTCTGGCACAGAAAGCGCGACGTTGAGTTTCGCCACTCTGCACGCAATGAAGTCCCGGAAGTTGGAATTAAAGTTTAAAACTTGTGACAAAATATCAGTTACAAAATACCGAAACAGTCACCTGCAAGGCCTGCAACTGCGTTTCTTAGGTGTTGTATTAAATAGTTATTTCTGACAGAACCATATCTTGATCATTTTAAATCAAAATAAATTTAAAATTACATTAACCATATACCAATTACGAGGTACTTTAGGATGCTCATTTAAGAATGTATATTTGGACTGAAGCGCTCATTTATACACCACTCTCAAGTCTGAGATCAATCTAGAGATGACGTTTTCATTCATAAATTACAATGAATGGAAACGGTATCTTAAGTCGATCTCAGAATTGAGAGCGGTTTATAAATATTTGCCTAAGAAAGCTAAGTATTTTCTACTTCACCCCACCCTACCCCATGTAGCAGGGTAGGCATGGGAACCTAATGTTAAGACATTTCGTTCCTCACGCACCAATTTTCGTGACATTGCGTATTGAGTGGCGGAACTAAATGTCGCGCCTTATCTTAACAAAACGAAGAAAATAACATAACTATTATGTATTAACAAATATTTCAAACAGAACTACGATTCAAATGTGTTCACGTTTTATTGTGCCATATGTAAAAAGAAAGTTAGAAAGCGACTTAGAATAGAATGATTTGTGCTTTCTGTGATAAGAATTTTACTTTAAGCATAAATTAAAAACTATTTTTATGAATCAATTATCAGATTTCTTTGTGCCGTTCGTTGCACCACGAGGGCCTCCAAATATAAGTTAATGAAAAAAAATTCACACATACTACGTAAAAAACGGTCACGTCTATTAAAAACACAAAAATCCAAACACAATAGACAACATTTAAAAAAATCATAAGCTTCCATAATAAAAAAAGGAAACACTAAAACCTTAGGCACAACGCGCATATTCCTTTGACAGATTTACACTTTTTCTCGAATGTCAAGGTGCGCTTTTTTTTTAAATGCGTAGGAGTTTTTGCGGGCGTCAGCTGTTCGATCATAATACATACATATGTTTTGTTATTTCACCTTCTAACTGTTCTTTAACTGATTTCAACCGAAAATTTTGCTCGAAAACGTGTTTTTAAACGTAAACAAAGGGATATTGCAAAATTTTTGTTAATATTCTTTAGCGTTGATGCTGATTCCCACTTACAGGAGAGGGAAGAAGGCAGAGGGCACCTAGTCCTAAGACATTTCAATTTCTACCTTCCGTCTAATTTTAGAGACATGTATTGTGTGCTGAGCGGCGAAACTCGTAACTTTAGTCCTGATTGACTGTGGTGCCTGGGGCTCAGAACAGACCCCGGGTTTTGCAACACATATCACAAATGTAGGCTTAACAGCCTCTTTAAAATATGGTACAATGCTGACTCCACTGTCCAAGCTCTCAATAACCTTTCTTAAGCTGGCTTTCTAGTAATATATATATATATATATTACTAGATATATAAATATATATATATATATATATATATATGTAGAAGCATCAGAAGGGGCCTCAAAGCGGTCTTGGCTATTACTATTCATTTGTGGGCGTTGTAGCAACAGAGATGTTTAAATAAAAGTCACTTATATTCTACAATGTCTTATTACTCGTTTACATAACAGTTTTTACAATAAATCTCACAAGATTAACAAAATTACAATAGATTAGGAGCCAATAGGTTAATTGGTGAACATCTCACGCCATAAGTAGCTGTCAACCCATGACGTCTGCTATTACTGGTGGCTACACCTACTACCCTATTCGGGGTTACCCGCTCCATTTTAAATATTCTTCTAATATAATCCATTACATAAATGAATTAAAATCGAAACGCAACAATTGCGAAATTGTAATTAAAACTAATACATAGCAGCGCGCCGCCATATATATATATAATACTGTCAGTTTAGATGTATATGTATCTGTAAGTGTAGATATAATATGATGTAAAAAATTTAACAAAAAGTACTACATAAATGTAACTCGTAACAATTCAAGATCACTGACATCTTGATATTAAAAAAAAATATGATAAAAACATTCAATAAAGTAATTAATTTTATGTAATCTATAGATGCAAGCAAGGGCAATGTTACATGAAGGAATTTTATCTTTTAACCAATTTCAAAGTTAAAGTTCAATAGTTCACTTAATTTTATAATACAGTTTGACTATTATCTAACGTTATATTTATTTTAGCTACACAATGAACACATGCTCCTGTATCCCACTCTGTTTCTCATTAAGTGCCCCACTTTCTACCACACTTTTGAGGAATTGCATATTGAGTGGCAGAACTCAGCTCCAAAAAGAAATTCTAATATTATATATTCAATATTTTATTATTTTTTATTGGAGGTGCCGAGAAGCCAAATGTAGAAAATTGGAATGTCTTAACCCTCAATGTGAGATGAAGCAAAAAGCTAAAAATCTCACATTCTCACTTTCTTCTCATATATGTATAGAATAACTATTTATATATTCAATATTTTTAATGTTATTCCACCCATTCACACTTTTAAAAAATTTGAAAACACTTAATAAATAACATTGTTGCCCAATAATAATTTAGTTTGTTGGGAAGTGTATGAGAATGTGTTGATGAATATTTTATTATATGAATATTTTGCTTAGTAGTCAGAGAGCAGACTTAAATTATGTTGCATATTCAACATAATTAGAAGTTCTTTAGAATGTATATTGTAACAATATATTCTACTTGTAACTTTTATGAATCACAAATAATTTAAAGCATTAGGCTAATTTGTTGTTGACATATGTTTTTTCATAGTGCTCAGTGTTAAGACACTATGTTCTCCACTAGCTGCCCAATTTTGAGAGATTACCTATTGAGTGACAGAGCTCACCATTCAATGAAACCATTTATTCATTCTTATAATTCTATAATTTTAAGACTAGCATCACATAATAAAATATTGTTTTTCCCTAAAATTCTGCATATTCATCTAGTTTCACCTACTTAAATAGTTTTCAAAACAGGTTTTTCAAGTCAACAATACATTTGAAGACATGTTAAAATCATGTTAAGACATGTTTAAGAAAAAGTCGAATTTTTGACACACTTGTATTAGCTAGAGCTGTGTTTAATGAGTGAGAATAAGCGGTGTTGCGTTTCACTATATCGAAACTAAACTCTTTATTGGGGCTATCCAGTCAAAATATTGAGATTGTAGATTCACACTACATCCCGCAGATAGTAGGATAGACACCGGGAATCTAGTGTTTACTAGTTTGATTGATTGATTGTAGTGCACTTTATTTTAGTTATTATATCAATAAGGAATGGAGAAAGGGGTACAAGATATAGAAGCAGATGGATGGATGGCTAAGTTAATTAAACCTTTATGAAATTAAATATTATTCATAGAAATTAAAATAGCAGACAATATATTAAAATAGCATTTTACATTATTCAATTTGGACAACACATTAATTTTATTAAATAGTTTGATATATAAAATTTAATGTTTTTAAGTAACTTTCTAAAATCAGTAGAGAACCTCATAGAATAAGTAATGCTGATATGCTTCAATAAGAAATGTAACTATATCATAGATGAAATATTGAGTGTTTATTGTTTGAGAAATTATGTTAATGTTTTGCTACAGGTGTACTATGCACTTTTATAAATCAATGCAGTTTATGCATCAATAATTATAAGAGGCTCCATTCATGCATCTTACATATATGAATGAAAAAAAAAAATAACAAACAATAACAAATACAAAAATCCAACTATAACAATTTAAAATCTAAAGCATTTAAGCCAATCAATAACACATAACGTGGTATTAATGCCCTCATTTATACATAGCTAGAATTTTACTTACTTGAGAGCCCTAACTCTTTTGTATGGAGGGCTAAGCGAGGTCGGTGGTGTAGAAGCATCACGAAGACACTCATCGTCGCCATAAGTGCTAAAATCTAGCTTCCTAGGCACGATCAAGGTTGGTATAGCACTTAGATGATCAGAAAATATATTATACGAGTCTGACATTTCGCTTGATGTCTCCACTGACAATTCGGTTGAATCGTGAGATTTGAAGCCGTTCTTCATCCTGTACCACTCACTCATGTTTGTTTTATTTAAATACCACTTTGATTAGTTCAAATAATGTAAATTATAAATAAATGTTTTTTGCAAGTTGAGCACTAATCACTTGACCAATGTCACGGTGTATAGACACATAAAAGAGGCTGTACGGTGAAAAAGAAATAATATTACACTATAGTACAATGCATGTTAAAAACATATACGATAAAATACTGAGTACACTTGTTTTTTTAATTAATTTCGCTTGAAAAAATCTAAACTTTCACATATAACGATATGGCGTATGACGCATAGCACCTGCTTAATTGATTGGCCAATCACAGCGAAGTATTTGACCGGTGAGATGAATGCTGCCCTGTGATTGGCTGACGTTTGTTTTTTTAAATAACGAAATGGCTTTTGAGAGTTATAGATGCGTTCGGTTTTAGGTTTTGAGATTGAAAATTATATTTATTATTGTTTTGTGATTATTCTTATGGATACGTTCTATTATTGCTTTTTTATTTAAATTTTAATGTAAACAAAATATTATTTATTATGATAAATTTGTAAAAGATTTATTGTTAAGTAATGCTTAGTAAAATTTTATTTTCAAATATGTACATATATTTTCTTTATTAGTTTCGACATGAAAAGATTGTATATTTTGGCTTTTGACTTTGAGCTTTCAGCATTTTTGTTTATTAATTATTTTTATTTATTTAGTTTAAAATGAACATAATATGATTCGTATTTTTTTTTGTAAATAATTTTATTTATTTCAATTTTTTTACAACTCGTATTCGTATTTTTTTAATTATTTTCCATTTTATATTACAACTACTATTAAGCTTTTATGATATCAGTGTTTCATAACACTTACATGATTTTGTACATGATTTTAATACAGTTAAATTACGATAACATCGAACGCCATCTAGTACCCGTTTTATAAGTTATGTGACATATTAACAAGTATTCATTACCAGGTGATACTATATTACTCAGGAACATGCCATTCGCCAATAGATGACGCTAGTAGTTTTTAATCGACGTACAATATATTTCTATTTCATCCCTATCATAATAATTATATCCCGTATATAGCAGGGTAGGCGAGGAGCGCTTAGTGTCAAAACATTCTATCCACTTTTTTATCAGTTTATGTCATGTATTTGTGTTTTAGCATTGTATTTTATGAAGTTTTTCAATTTAGGGTCGACGTGGCGCTATGGATTATGGTTTTAGTTTCCATCCCATAGAGTGCCATAGAGAAACAAACCTAGAACATTCAGACTCCAGAGGAACCTAAGCCGGTTGGGTGTCCCGTACTGCTCCTTTTCGTAAAGGTTCCATAATAATAAATTATTTTTATTATTTTATTACTTATTCAACAAATTAAGTTTATTTATTTATTGTAGCTTCACATAGGTTCTGATTACATTTAATATATGTGTCTTTATTTTTTATTGCTTTTTTACCTTAATATTGCCGTAATACCAAATCAATCATCCACATAAAAAAAATATATATATGAAATAGAACAAAATTATAAAATATAACTCTTAACCTTATCTAATAATGCGAAAGTTGAATAAAATAAAAAAAACGACTTTCACGCAGTATCCCGCACGTAGCAGGGTAGGCAAAGAGGTTACGTGGGGCTAAGACATTTCTTTTTCGGGATATTGCGTGCAACTCAACGTTGCACTTTATCATGTTATTAGAGCGAGGTAATGAAACGAATTTATCCCTCCCGGGTGACTAGGCAGACCTAAAGTAAAGATTACTAAATAAATATAAATCAAAATGCGCAGTGAGACAACGCGTGATTGTATTCGCGACGGTTGTGTGTTCGAACCCCACTCGGGGGAATGACTATATTTAATTTAATATACCCAAATTACTATATAATGCGTGTAGGACGGAATATATTCACACTAGGTTCCCTCTGCCTACTAACTGTGTTAAAATAATGAAATCTACGTAAACAAATCAACATTAAATTTAAAATGGCTTGTTAATTGGCGGCCGTGCGTCTGACCGCGCCTCGGGGCCTCGGGGCTTCGGGCGACGTCAGTCGGTGCTCGGTAATTGTCTGAAACGGATGGAAATGATTCGATGTTTGCTTATATTATGTATGTATTCGTATATAATACTAGCGACCCCAACGCGGCTTCGCGCGCTTCAATTTATTTTTATATTATAGTCAAAATTATACAAAACGTTTACATAAATTTTAGCCTAAGTGTTATTCTGATGTGTAAGCTATATTACTGTAAAGTTTCATCTAAATCCGTTCAGTAATTTTAGTGTTGAAATGGAACAAACTTCTCACAATTTTTTATAATTATTAATATTAGTAGGACGTAGCTTCACGTAGGATCCCGCATGTCTGATATATGCGGGCACCAGCGCGAAGAAATGAAAATATAAATGTAAAAAAAAAATTAAATTTCCTCGAGTGGGGTCGAACCCACAACCGCCGCGGTACAGTACAGTAATAAAAAAACAGCTTTAAGCAGCTTCCCGCATAAAACAGAGTAGGCAGGGGAAGCCTAGTGTTTAGACATTCCGTTCCCCACTCACGTCTCTGGGAGCACTAAAAGAGGGATGAAAAACTTACACCCTCGAGTCCGAATCGAACCTCCAAACATCGCGTTTAAAGCTACAGACCTATTGCGCCACGATTACTTTAAAAAATTAAAAAAAAAGCAAATTATAATAAAGTATATTTATTTTTATTTTAACCCTATTTTTATATATCAGAAATACAAATGATTAGATAAGATGATAGAAAAAAAGATGAAAGACTAACTGATGCTGTGAGTGACAGCACAATGGAAGTTATTTGTGCATGTATGAGGTCATGGCACAGTGCAAGACTGTACGCGCGACGGTTGTGAGTTTGATCCATTCAAGGATTAAAATGAAATATTTCGATTTTGCAGCTAATGTTGTAGGTATTTTTTATTTATCATTATATCTAATTTAATCTAAGTTGGCATAATAAGGTGCTAAAGAAATAAATTAATAATACACCGTAGTGGCGCAGTGGTACAAGCGTGTAACTGTACGCGACGGTTGTGGATTCGATTCCCACTCTGTGAATTATTTTCATTTCCTCGAGAGGTGGACAAACCTTACGACAATTGAGCGCAGTAATTGACACAAGAGCTTTCTGGCTTCTCTTCTAAATGCCTTAATAAAATACCTGTAATTTTTACTCACTTTTATTTCGTTTACTTGTAAACTTTGTACCTAATTTAATTATACGCTCTTAGAATTATCTATATTTTTATTTATTTATTTTTTTTTATTGAAGATGGGTAAGCATTTGTCCGCTATCTCACCTGGTGGTAAGTGACGATGCGAACGATGGTGGAGCATGCTTACCCAGAAAATGCCTATTCACTCTTTCCTTGAAGACGGTCAGGTTATATTTAACGGGGAACAGTTGAGCAGGCAGGGAGTTCCACTCCTTAGCTGTTCTTATAAGGAAAGTGGAGGCGAAGCGCTGCGTACGAGAAGCAGGCACATCGATAACATATGGGTGAAACCCCAGCCTAC
>HE671108.1:85716-116466 GCA_000313835.2 Heliconius melpomene melpomene | reverse complement strand
CTTGTTTCTGTTTCTGTGCTTCATAATATTATTATTTGAGACGAGAGAAGAAGTGAATAGGCAGGAAGAAGGCAGTTGTGCGAGGCATCCTGACTCGTTTAGCCAAAGGAGCGAGCTGACTGCGACCACACACAGAAGAGGCTGGCTTGGAGACCGCGGGGACGCCCGAACCTCCCCGGGGATGCTCACCTGGTCCTCCCATCCGGTCGCCAACCGGCAAGGTGGAACAACCCGGGATTTTTCGTCAGGTGGCGGGGCAGCCTTTCACGGGTGGCTTTCCCGCTACTTGGGCCCCCAACTGCCTACGGTCGGCCAGCGGTGCACCGTGCTTCGGATCCCGCTAGCCTCCAGAGCCAGACACCCGGTGCCGCGACAGTCAGGCGCTCCAAACCGCTTACTGTCAAGATGCAACTGCACAGACCCAACCTCCACATAGGCTACTACTAGCTGCGTACCGGAACGCGGTGATACCGTTTGGCGGTACGATTTAGTTAGTAGGGTGGTAACCAGCCACGGCCATATATATATAAAAGGACTTGTCCTCACTGACTGAGGTAAGACGCATGCACAGCCGTAACCGCTGTGCGTAGAAACGTGGAATTTGGACAGACGTTTACTTTTGTAATCTGGACATCCACTAAGAAGGGATTTTGAAAAAATTTTATCCGAAAGGGGTGAAATAGGGGTTGAAAGTTTGTATGGAAAAAAATTTAAATCGGCACCGATTCTTATAAAATTTGAAATTCAGACTCTTAAAAATATTTCATTGAACACATGTTTCATGGTTTATTAGAATTCACCCCTAAATACGCAAGCGAAGCTGCGCGTGTCCGCTAGTATATATATATTATGAAACTCAGCAGTTATACTTAGCTTAGGTGACAATACAACAATCCATATCATCCAACTGCTCTAATGATGGAGCCAGGACCTGAATATTGGAACTCTTCAATGGTTACTAGTGAGCCATTTAAGTTAAAGCTTAGGATGTAATTTATACTCCGAGCAGCACTTAGTAAATACATACAATAAAACAAATTATCAATGTTATGGGAATTTTGCTCAATGAAAAGTGCATTTAACCTCGCTCAGACAAAGAGACGTATATTTATAAAGTCAGTGTTTTACCTTCTATTATGTTGGTAAATGCAGCCAAGAATAGCTTTTCTCATATATCTTCCATGCACAGACAGCGATCAGACACAATTTTATTATATGTAATAGATAAATAAATAATTTAAAATATCTTACAAAAATCACTAAGAGCCAGCTTTTAAAAGTATTTATTTACAAGAGTTAGTTTGTTCTAGTATCAATCTTTCAATTGTAATACGACACGAGGCAAAGTGCCGTTGCAAATATTAGGGGTCATTCCTATTGACTGACTAAATCAAAGAGCTATTTGTATTGGTAATATGTGGTGTATAAATATTAAATTTGGTTGGGTAAGTCCGTTTTGTGATGGTTGGGAGTTCGATTTCATTTTCGGGAAGTGTGTAATTTTCAATTTAACCCCTTTTCAGCCCATATAATAGGGTAAGTAGAGGGAACCTAGTGTCGATGTTGCAAAATCCAACACTGTGTTTTGTCTTCTTCTTGTCTTCTCAGATTAGAGAAATGAAAATAATTCATTACCCTGAGCGAGAATCGAACTCACATCCGTAAAGTTCACAGTCAGACGCTGGCTGATTGTTGCATTGAATTGATTTTATATCTTGAGCTAAACACTTAACACACGCAATGCCCGCCTACAGCTTTCTTTTTTAAAATATTTTTTATAAAGAAGCCTGTATCCCGCACATAGCAGTGTAAGCAAAGGTAACCTAGGTCCTAGTGTTAGGACACTCAATTTTCGAGACATGACGTGTTGAGTGGCGTAACTCAACGGCGCGAACAATCACAAATTACAATTCTAAAAAACTACATATAACTAAAACTACATCAAATAATGTCCAACATAACTATTTATTTCTCCATTCCAAGTAAATAAAAGTCCATTTTATAGTAATACAGTGTATCGTGTTCGTGTGTTAGCAAATTGCTGGAAACGTAATACCTTGCGAATTTGAGAGGCGACAGGGGCGGAGTGACGAACTGATCACCAACATAGGATATAAATATATGTTATCTATATATATAAAATCGAAAGGTCACTCACTCATCACGAAATCTCAGAAACTACATGTGCTAGGAATCTCAAATTTTGCATAGGAGTTACTTATAGGACGTAGGTGCTCGCTAAGACGGGAATTTGCAATATATGACTTCTAAGGAGTTGTTTTTGGGGTTGAGAATTTGTATGAAACTTCGTTACTACAAATGCTAGGAGTCTCAAATTTTGCACGGATGTCACTTATAGGACGCAGGTACTCATAGAGACAGAAATTAATAATAACGGAGTTTACGCAAGCGAAGCCGCGGGCGGACCGCTAGTAATAAATATTTATATGCAGTTCTTTCTGTTCGTGTTGTAAAAACCAAAAGTGGCGTTGAGTTCTGTAATGCTTGCGAGTTTATATCTAAGCTAAATAATTTATAGATTACGATAAGTACCTACTATTTGATAATCACCTATTAGCGAGTCGTCGCGAGTTTATTTTAAATTTATATTTTAATTTCTTCGCTCTGGTGTCGAGGCAAAGCGTGGCGTTGAGTTACGCCACTCAACACTCAATGCCTCCAAAATTCGGCGAGTGATGAGGAACTAAGTGTTTTAACACTAGGCTCCCTCTGCTTACACAGCTACAAGCGAGATACAGCATGAAACTGATATAAAATATTATTATATACAGACAATTTTATATATAAAAAAACGAAATGTTGCATGAAAACGAACAAACTATAAGTAAATCGACAAATAATGGTGCAGTCTGCAGTCCGCCTCTGTCGACGTCAAGCGGCGTGTTTACAAGCACTACGCTGTATGTACGATATTGATGGCTCCATCACCACATGTTGTGTGGATGTGGCATGTTGAGTTAAATAGCGTCTGTTTGTAAACGCAATGGTAATGGATTCGATTCCCACTCAAAGGCATAAACTGTTTCCTTTTGTTTTCTTTGCGAGGACATAAATAAAATGAGGGTAAAAATAACATTAAAATACAGGAATTTTACAGCACGAAACTTTGAAATATCGCTAAGACTTTCAAAGTTATAGAGTTACAATTAAAAACGATGCTACCTAACTAGTGATAAAGTGAAAATTGAATTTCCAACCGTCGTATTTACAAACAGACCGTGTGCCGCAGTGCGTTAGCAACATCGGCCCTTAAAATAAACCATTCGTTAAAAAAGAAAAAGAAAATCAGTTCTCTTCTAGGACATCCAAATTATATAAAGATAATCCCTTCCCACATCCCAGTCACATGTAGTTATGACATAACATTGTGTAGTAACATTCAATTTAATGTATCGAGTTATAAAATACTTACAAATGTATTTTTAGTCTGTTATTTTATTTTTATTCTGTTATATGAAAAATATTTATGTATAGACGTTTGCCTTTTTGCCTTTTAATTAATACATTTAATGAAAATAAAAAAATATGATTGAATAAACGACCCAATTTAATTATTACTTGATTTAAAAAAAAGTCTACTTACGGTGCTTTTGGGTTCGATAAATGTGGTGTATCTAAAAATCGAAATGTTTAGTGACACTTGACAAACTATTAATTTTTACTTTATCTATTATTAATTTCTTTTTTCCGCTTCACGCTGTATCCCGCATATGACAGGAGAGATATTGGAAATCTGAGAACCCCGTTAAAACACTCCGTTCCTTATTAAGACACTTCCTGCCGAATACTTAAGGCGAGTGGCGGAGCTTCACTCTGCGCTTTACCTTGTTACTAAGAGAAGAAATGAAAATATTTAATATTTCTTTCCCCCGAGTGGTAATAGAACTCACAACCGTCGATTTTATAATGAGACGCTGCCACTATACATCCATAACTATATTTTCGCCTCATATTTATGTAATTTTACTAAACTTACTAAAAGCTTGAATATAAATAAAAATATCTTGTAATTTTATATTACACTCAAAATCATTAAACATATCTATCTACACAGGTGGTCTATTTTCCTTTTTTTCAACACAAAGGTTAAGTAACACTAACTTCACTAAAAAAAGTCATGTTCTCACAAACCCTTGCAATTGTAGCAAAATGGCGTTAAAAAAATATAAAACATTCGTTACGGGATTAGCGAGTTCAGCAAAAAGTCGATAAAAGGTATTACTTTAAAAGACCTCACGCGAAGATTACAAAATAAATGTTAATTTGATTTTAAAATTTGTTATTTAAAAAAAAGAAATTCAATTATGTATATAAAAATTGTAAATTGAAATTAATAGTAAAAAATAATTAATGAAACTTGACAAGTCCAACTGAGATTTTGCAATCATATACGATAAATCACATTGAAATTTAGTAAAATATATCATTAATTAATGTTGTTTTTTTTAATTTACTTAAAATAAATAGTTTAATTTTTTCTCACGCATCTACCATATTTTCAAAAGGAAAGTGCATGATGGCATTGCAATCTGCCCTCCCTCACTCTCCACAGTCGGTTTACTGGTTACCTCTGAAAAATCCAATCTCCATCATCACACCAGCTCGTTGATACCATAATATTACAAGGTCTAAGATTTTATTATATAATGCAACTCTACCTAATAAAAACATTTTAAAAATATAGTAAACATAAACGTAAATTCAACACCAATACAAAATTACAAACATAATAATTACCCAACTGCGTCATTAGTATTGTTATAATATTAAGTATTTTTTATTTGTTTTAGCTTTGTATGCGGGTACAGGGAGGATCCACTGTTATATTTCCAAACTCTCCACCCAATTGTCAATACATTGAAATTTGCGTGGCGGAACTCAACACCGCGCTTTATGGGAGTCAAATCCACAACCGTTGTTTTTAGTCAGACACTAAGCTGCTCTAGTTAGAAACCAGTTAAGAAATTCTCATAAACATTTAATTACATATCCATTACAAAAACATCAGAACAACCCCATTTAAAATATTTAAATAATAAATAAAACAAAAGTAACAAGAAACGCAACGATAAAACCTAGTCTCAAACACCCAAGCCCCTCACCCTTTGCCATTTTATCAAAAAAAGTACACAACGCATGAATGCACCCAAAAAAAAGAACAATGACAATATGGCCGACTAATTTGACAATTGACATTAAAAAACGCGCCATTTCAATTCACAGATAATTTATCGATGTTTTCGTACAATAAAAGTGATACTAATGATGTATTTTCATTTTATAATTTTACAATTTCTTTTATTTATTTATTTTTTTGTTAAAGAAATAAATATAATATGTCGACATTCGAGTTGTTATACGCTACAGTTAGTTTTAAAGCGGTTAATGTTTACAAATCGTTATTGTAGTGTTGTATTGTTGGGAGTTTAGTCATTGTTGGTAACGAACGGTCTTGATTTTGTGTAGATGACAAATTTGTTTTATGTCTTTTATTTTATTCGATAATCACGCCTTTTCTTTTAGTTTCACTTAGATGCGCAGATATTATAATATACATATAGTGATAAGAGTTAATCTCTATTATGTAACAAGACGCTGCGAGTTCGCTTCCCATTCAAAGAAATGGTTATATTTAAATTATTTTTATTTCCCAGTTTTTTGTGAAATTGAAAACGTGAAATGTCTCGAAATTTGGAAGAAACTGAGAAAATTAGTGTTTTAATACTTAATTCCTTTACTACATTTTACAATTTCTTTGCTAATGCAACCTATTAAAGTATTGGCCCAATTTTTTTTGTCATAACATTTCGTTAATGATAAATAAAATATTAAGTAGTCATAATAAACCAAACTCTTTTTTAATGAATTGACTACAGACTAACAAATTGTATAGACGATTAGAACAAGTTTTATAAATATTCTTCCGCTACATAAATTTTGATGCAAATTTATTATTGTCTCTTAGGAACTACTGAACTGAAAGATATTTTTAACCGACTTAATTTTTGAAAAAAAGGTGGTTTTATATTCGTTAACTATATTTCTTGTGTTGTATAATGTAACATATGTAATGTTAAGGACAGAATTCGGCAGAAACTGGGAAACGCAATTGTCTTAATGGGAACGGAGTGTCTTATCACTAGGTTCCCAGGTAACTTAACCTAGAGTTAAGACACTCCGTTCCCAGGTTCTCTCTGCTTACCCTGCCATGAAAAAAGAGAATATTTATCGAGGAAGGCTATAGGCTTTATTCCATCACGTTACTCATTTCGATGTCACCCAGTCGTAAGTGCGATCAGAGTTGCCTATATGTTATTCACACTCAGTAGTTATTTTCATTTGGTCGCGGAGCGAGGCCGCATATAAAAGCTTGTATTAAATAACGTAATCAAAACCATTCCAATAGGTATAGTAAGCCAAACAAAAATAAAAAAACAACAAAACCGTTACAAACACGTCCATCTTCGTCCGTTAAAAAACGATGACTCTATTCCAATTTCGAAAAATTGAAATATTTTTAAATTCGTGGATTTTCCAGAACTTTCCTTTGGCAACGTTCGCGTTCGGTTTTGAAATTTAGAAAACGAAATTCCAAATTTGAAAATTTGAAATGGGCGGGAAAGCTCAATCAAAACGAGAGACTGCTACAGGCAGCTGCCATTTTTGCTTTTTGTTTTTTCCACCTGCACTGTACCTGAACCTACATTTTGTGTTAGAAATAGAAATTTTAGGTTTAGCTTTTTCTGATGAAAATAAAGGAAAATAATATTGTACGTAACGGTGTGAATATTTATACTCTTTTCCCTATTTTTTATTGAAACAAGAAATTTCTAGCATCACATATCATAGGCATATAAATAGAGATATTTTTCAGCACGGGCTTAGTGTTTAGTTTTAAATGGATCTTATAATGTAAAGGATTTTTTTATTTTTAGACTTAATGATGGTGGGTACCAGCATATTAACTATTCTACGGTACAGACACTGCTCTCTCGCCTCCTCCATTCCTACACTCATAACTAGTTTAACATAAAAATAGCTTTATCACTCTTATCACAAAACCTAGGGCCGTGGAAGGCTTGACCTCCAGATGTTAACAAGATTTAATGACAACGTAGTACGAAATTTAAGTATTATTATAAGTAGGTACACTGTGTGAGTACGTGTCCCTGGAAAATATCTCTAGATACTCCCATAACTACTATAATTTTACCTCACAGGCAGCTATTTTGTGCTTGCACTTCTTCAGGGACAGAGTAGGTACCCACTTCCTTACCCAACCGGAGTCGCAGTAAAAGCTTAGTAAAGTAAATTCTTTTAAATATCTTCAATAGGGCTAACAGCATTAACCTCATGTTCGAAAAAAAAACTATAATTTTATTCACGGTTTTATTCTTGCGCTACCTAGACAGTCAATGTTTATTTATAGTTATAGTTCAATATTTAAACTCTAACCCCTTATTTTATTACTATAGAAAATCCATTAAATAGATAAATAGAAACACATTCTATAGAAGTGTTAAAATTACAATACATGTACAAATTTACGATATTTTAATAATATTACCTGTGGGGTCGTAACTTACGTTATATATATTTTTTTAATATTAGAAATCCATTCACGGTCCATTTGCTTATTAATTTATAGACTCATGTGAACTTCTTGTTAGGGAAAAATTCTTGTAAGGATTTGTAAGAAGAAAAATGTGTAAATTATACGATTTTTTTATTTTATTTCTAAGGCGATTTGGTTAAATGAGGCTGTAGTGGCGCAGGCAGGCGTGTGACTGTAAACACGACGACTGTGGGTTCGAATTCCACTCGAGGAACGAAATATTTAATGTTTTCTTTACCTCTCACTCTTAACATGCATTGCCTCTCGAATTCAACAGAAAAGTGGGGTACGATAGTGTCAAAATAGATTACCCTGATCAGGGTAACTCTGGGTATCCGTGGAAAAAAAACTAAATGATATTCTAAAAATTCTTTAGTAGGTACTAAATATAAAAAATATTTTACTTAAGTAATTGTTATCGTTACAATACGTGTACAAATTTACGATGTTTTAATAATATTATCTGTGGGGTCGTAACTTACATTTTATTTATTCTTTAGTACCTAGCACAAACCTATTCACAGACCATTTGCTTTTTAATTTATTGATAGGTACCTGAGATCGGATATAAAGTAAAATATTCTATATGAAATAAGTAAAAACTTGTTTCTTTTTTATAAATAATGTTTTAAAGTTATTACGTGAAAGAAACTTAACGGAAGGCCAACTGTATTCAGTGACTGACTGATTGAAATCTTAAAATTTTACAAGTAAGTTTTTTTGTAGTTCTTAATTGAACACTTACGCCCGTATTTAAAAACCACTCTCAACTCTGAGATTAATCTTGAGACGCGGTTTTATTTAATATATTATAATTTCTGGCTTTTTTTATTTAAATTTAAAAATTTTAGGCTCGCCACTCGCCATGCGTCCGCCGCGCACGTCTGCCTTACACGCGTCGGTGGTTCAGTGGTAGAATGCTCGCCTGCCACGAGAGCGGCCCGGGTTCAATTCCCGGCCGATGCATTCTATTTAATTTTCCTCACAGGCAGCCACGTAGTGCTTGCTTTTCATCATGGACAGAATACCCTCTTCAGCATTAACCACAAGCAAAAAAAACCCGCCTGCCTTTATAGCAACGAAAATTTAGATGCGTTTGCACGTATTGGATAATTGGAGTTAAATGTATTATTTCAGCGCGATATATTTTTTGTAGTAGTTATTAGTAGGTAGGCTTTTGTTTATAATTTCTTCCGTTTAAAAATAGTCATTTAAATATATTTTAATAAGTACTTGAGAAGATTAGTAGCACAGATTTAAAATTACGGTACCTACTAAAAAATCCTTGCTGTGTAAAACAATTAGAAAATCCTTATTGAAACTACGAAAATGCAGGTTGCATTAGGGTTTAATTAATTTTCACATTATCTTAAGTGCTTTGCAAACATACATTATATGAATAATCCAGTAGTAAAAGCGGGCGAAGCCGCAAGGGGGTCGCTAGTTATATATAAGACAGTTATATATGGAAGTATACTTTAATAATATATGTTAAAAAAATAAATTAAAAAAGTAAGGAAAAGAAAAAAAAAATAGAAAAGAAAGAAAAAAAAAAGATTGTCGGTAGGGGTCTCATCCAACCCCTCTAGTATAAGTTCTAGATATAAGTACAGTTTAAATTGTCCCGAAATTAAGTACGCCACATTAAAAGAACTTTCTTAAAATAAAAAAAGGTACGGGCAACTATGCGCCCGTGGGTGTAGCTTTTAAAATAAAACAATAAAAAAAGCAGCATGTTAAGATCGATCTTAGAATAGGTATATAAAGACGGGCCTGGGAAATGGATTTTCTTAAATCCACTCCTAAGGAAGGTAAATAAGGGATAGAAAAAAGTAATTTGAAACTTTAACTTGACTTACAAGTGAAAAAATACGAGCAAAACCGCAACATTCAATAATATTTTTTTACTAAACGCTGTATTCCACAGATAGCAGGGGTATGGGGGCAGAGGAAACTTAGTTTTAAATTCGTAACCCCGTTCCAATTAAGACACTTCTACTCCCCAATTTCCGCGAAATTCTGAAGGCATTATGCGTTAAGTGGCGGAACTCAACGCTGCGCCTTGCCTCATTACCACAAAGAGAAATGTTTGTTAAAATTTTAACAGATAAAAAAACAAACCATCGCATTAATATAATCTATCTTCAATAATTCCGTCACCCCTGAAGACAAGATATAAAGCGTGAATCAATTTTAATTACATTAAAATGTTTTGTCTCTTTCTGTCATGCAATTGCATGTATGTTCCATCTCGCTCGCACACCAGATGTCTGTCACGTGACCACTTGTTAGGATTTTCTATGCTAGCGCGTCCATGTAGTTAATTTCAATAATTTTGTAATGGACTTAGCTATTTTTAATAATGGAGGATTATATTTTATTGAGACAAGCGTGTGACTGCAGACACGACCGGTTATTGGTTCGAATTTGATTCCCACTCGAGGAAATGTTTTAATATTTTTATTTCCTCGCTCTGGTAACGAGTGACAGTGGGAAACGAAAGTGTCTTAATGAGAACGGAGACGGGGTGTCTGAACATTAAGTTCCCAGGTTTCCTCTGCCTACAAAAAAATATTTAAAGGCCGTCATACCGCTCTGGCAAAAGAGTGAGACTATAACACGCTAGGTTAGATTCCCACTCGGGAAAGTGAATTATTAGTTATCAATATTTTAATTTCTTTGCTCGGGTAACAAGACAAAGTACCTAGGACATTGAGCTTCGCTACTCAACAGGCAAGGCCTCCAAATTTAGGCGGAAAATGGAGAACGGAATGTCTTAACACTAGGTTGCTTCACGCTGTATCCCGCATAGTGAGACAAGCAAAGTTCTTACAAACGTTTTAAAACAGCATTTTATTTTTCTTTTTTCCTTCCCCACATGGCAGCAGACGCCACGTGTCAGCCACGCGGCTACTTGCCAGGATTTTCTATGCATTTGAACGTTTATTTTATTGCCGCATTTGTTTTGGACATATTTGTTTTATAGACGACTAAAGATTAAAGTGGAAAGAGGAGGTCACGACTTCAATTACAACAGCGTAAAATTGTTGACTTCACCAGCGCGATGGTACGCGACGGTTGTGGATTATATTTCTTCTTACTCAGGGAATGGACCATTCTCGACCTGGTAACAAGACAAAGCGCGGTGTTGAGTTTCGCCACTTAACTTATTTATTTTATTTTTAATACTTTATTACACCATAATTGATATTAATTAACTGAAACACAAAACGAAAACTTGTTACTTTACTTTACTTTAAGTTCTTAGCGATAATTGTCTGTTCTTTCTGTAATAGTTGACAAAAAAGAACATACTCAATTCAGTTTTGTGACTTTTATGCAGTGGATTTCTATATACTATACTTGTAGGAAGGCGTTTAACACATTAAATATTACAATGGACCTGTTTATGAACACATGAGGTTGTGAGTGCGATATCAACTCGGGGGAAATAATTATTTTAATTTTCTCGTTCTAGCTCTACTAGGTACCTACTTTTACCTACCTTCAAGACCAAATCGCTTGGCATCTCGCTGTGGTATCAAAGCACTGAGTTCCACCTAAGGCTAATTTGAGGTGGGAATGAGTGTCTTAACACTATTTCCCCCTACCTACTTTAATATAAGCGGAATGCAGTGTGTTCTCGTCTTCATCCTACAAAACACTTAAAGAAATGTACAATGTACAATCTCATCAAAGTACTAATACCCCATAACAAGTATAATAAATTTAAATCTACCCTTCAAGTTATAAGTTAGGAGAGTGTTGCTGACGTTAGTTTAGCGACACGTGTCGTCTGGTCACCATCGATCGAATACTTCATTTTGTTTATCGATGTAAGTATAAAAATAAAGCTGCTTCACGTTGTATCCCGAGTATAAGCACAGGGAACTTAGTGTTAAAACACTCTGTTCCCTACTTTACACCTAATTTGCGAGATGTTATGCTTAGAGTGTCAGAATTCCACATGCTTTCTATTAGAGGGGATAAATTAAAATATAAATGGCGGAGCTCAACGGGGCGTTTTGTCTTGTTACCAGGGCGAGAATAAGATAAAAATACAATTACATGAGTGAGAATCGAACCCTAAAGCATTGTGTTTACAGTTAGATGTTGTCCATGAAAATATACATACCACATTAATAATTCTGATACAAATATTTATAATTTAATACAATTTTTTTTTACCGGCAAAAAATATGAAATTTATATGTTTATCCCTTTAAAAAGAACGTGTGAATCAAACTCCCGACCCCTTAAAACAGAAAAGGTGTACCTCGCGACAATATTTCAAGCAAACACCTAGAGGCGTGATCAAAACAATCTGCAGTTGACATAATACCAATATTTATAACGTAACGCCCATTTGTGATATATTCTTACTTTTTATCTTTAATACTTCCTTTTTTATATATTTTTAAGTTCCTAATATACCTAGAGGCCGTCGTGGTACAGGGGAACTAGCGTGCGACTGTAAACGCGAAGGTACTTGGTTCGATTCCCGCTCGGGGGGATGGATTATAAATATTAATATTTTCAACGAGTAAAGCGCGGATTTCCGCAACTCAACTTACAATACCTCAAGAACTCAGTGAAAAGTGAGGAACGGTTGTGTCTTAATGGGAACAGAGTGACTTAGCGCTAGGTTCCCTGGTTTCCTCTACCCTACCTTGCTATGTGCTGGATTTAGTGTTTGACAGGGAAAACTCGCAGTATTCGCTTTGCCCTAGTGGAAGAATAAAAAAAGAAAAATCACTACATAGAAAAATATATAAATAAATTTAAAAAAAGTACATAGAATAGGTATTGAATATAAGTACCCACTCGTACTTTTCACAGAACCAACTTCTGTAAACCCACTGAACTTCTGAAATTAGCGGAATGTTACTAATATTATTTTTGGAGGATTTTTAGTGGTTATTAAACTAGTTAATGTACGATTAATAATTAACTTTAATCTTTTTGATGTTGTATTATTGTGTTTAAAAGTTATACAATGATTATATTTTTTATGACTCGAAAGGGCAGGTAGTAAGAACCTAGAGTCAAGACACTCTTTTTACCATGCATCGCACAAGTGCTGGTGATACTGCGTGTTGAGTGGCTCGACGCTTTGCTTTCACTTGTTTATCATTGCGAGGAAATGAAACATTCCTCCCGAGTGCAACTGGGAATCGAACCCACAATCGTCGAGTTTGCGTTTGTACCATTGGCCCTAGACGGACTCATTGATAATATTACATCTAATTATTTCTTAAAAAATAAACCAAATTTTTAAAAGTAATATTAAAAAATTAGAAAATTTATATACTTATTTTATATTTTAAATAAATGAAGTATTGTAATTAAAACAAAAGAGACATTTTAAATTATTTATTCCACATGAAATGTATGACACATATAATTATTAATTATTCTTACTAACTAACAAAAATATTTACAAATTTGGTGCATTGTACAGTTTGTTGTAGAGACTTTGTAGAATAAGATTAAGTTACTTACGAGTATATGCTATTATTCAAATTAATTTTTAAATATTTATAATCTGTATAATGATTTAAGCTTAATCTGTATTAATTTGAAAATTAAAGTGTATCGTTTAATTAATTTTACATAAGTAAATGTTATAAAAATGTGAACTTTTGTTACTAAAGTGTCATTATTACAATTTTTAATTTAAAGTTTTGATAAAAATTAAAATCTGTTGGAATGTCAAAGATGAATTTAACTACTTATTACATAACATTTTTTTTTAAATTAAAATAAATTTGAATTACTTTATATTTTAATGTGTACCCTAAAATATGTTACAATATATTTTGTCTCTATATTTACAATCAAAGCCACATGTAATATAAATAAAAAAAACTATTATTATAATGCCACAGATAGATAAAATATAATTATTTTAAAAATATAAATTGCAGATTTATGATATATTTCATCATTGCAACCTAGTGTCAAAATTTAGGGCACTCAATTTCCCACGCACCGCACTATTATCGAGACATTGCGTGTTAAATGGCGGAACTCGACGCCTCGCTTTGTCTACCAGAGTGGGTAAATGAAAATAATTAATACTATCATTCTCCCTCGTGACGATCAAAATCGAATCTAAAGGAATAGTGCTTTCAGACGCTGTCCTGTCCTCCAACATCATTACTGTTACTGATCATTTATGAAGGACTACGAAAAGAAATAGTTTCAAAAATATAACAGATGAATACATTTAAGTGATGTAAACGCAAATAACAAAAATATATTCAGCAAACATATATGTACTCGTATCATTCCAAGTTATATTGTTGTTATTGGTCAATAATTATAATATTTTTCGAGGTTGTCATTATTTCTTTATACTAAACTAAATCCACAAGTAAAAGTTAGTTTCTGCAATACAAGGAAGAAAATTAATTTTGACTATATTTATCCCAAATATCTATTATAATTAATTATAATCTGTGCAATATACAAACTATAATTTTAAATAGTATAATTATAAAGTTAATAGGTACATCACTAGTTTAGAAAACACGTCAAGTTACATTTATTTCTTCATCAGAGGCGCTCGCATCACTATCGAAATCCTCTTCCTCCATATTGCTATAAACATTTTCCCGCGCAAATAACGAATTGGTAGCCACCTTGTCGTCAAAACGATAATCATTAGATGTGGTAGTATAAATTTTATTTTTAATTTCATCGTCTTCGTTGGAAATCGGTGACATTTTGGGTTTATCCACTTCAGCATCAGATAGATCTGGGTGAGGATTATTTTTATTGGGTAGAGTTTGCTCCCTGGAGCCGCCGGACGCGAGAAGTTCCCTCTCTTTAGAGTTCCGCCATTTCATGCGACGGTTTTGGAACCAGATCTTTACCTGTAAAAGAAATATTAAATTAATTAATGTATAGGTAATTAAAATAAAGACCTTTGAAGCGCAATGGTACAGCGTGTGACTGTGAAAACGGGATGCTCGTGGGTTCAATTCCCTCTGATTCGGCTCTCTAGCTCTTGTAGCAAGGGAAAGTGCGGCGTTGAATTCCACCTCTTAAAACACAATGTCTCGAATATTCGACGGTGCGTAGGGCAGAGTATCTTAACACTAAGTTTTTCTGCCTACCCTGCTATATGCGGAATACAGTATGAAACTAAAAATACCTCAAAATTCGAACCCACGACCCAATCACCCATGTCATACGGATTCGCAATAAAAATATGCGTTAAACTAAAAATAGAAAAAGAACCATTCTGAACCCCAATTGCGTATACAATAACAAAAGAACACGCCCACCATCAATAAGCCAACGTCACCCACAAATCCATTCTTTACACCAAAAACTGTTATTTCACCCAAAAAAAAGAAAAATAGAAAAAAGAAGCGATTCATAACATTAACGATTATTGTTTTTTTTATTATATTCTTTCTTTTGCTAACGCACGCGTTGTTTTTTTATTATTTCAATTTGTCTTTAAACTAAGTAAATATGATACTTTTATAGAAAATGTTTTAACAAGAACAAGGATTTGAACGTGGGCCATTGTGACTACTTAAAATATGTTTAAAATAGTTAATTAAAATTTTCATTCTACATTTTATTTAACACTTAGTACAGAAGATAATTAGTTCGCTAATATTATTTATTATTCTATAACTATCGTCTAAGAGTTGACGATTCATGAAATGTTTGAGGCCAGTCGTGACGTGGCGTTGTGACACACAGGGTTGCAACTGTAAACGCGAAAGTTTGTGGGTTCGATTCTCACTCGCGGTAAATATCTAGGAAAAGAAATATTTAATATTTTCTTTTCCTCCCTTTGGTAACGAGGCAAAGCGCGGCATTGAACACCCAACATGCAGTGCCTCTATAATTCGGCGAAATGTAGGGAACGGAGGTATCTAAATGAGAATGGAGTGTCTTAACACTAGGTTCCCAGGTTCGCTCTGCCTACTCTGCTACTTTTTGATTATAGTGTGAAGCTAAAAAATAAAGAAAAAGATCAATTAAGGCAGAGATAGATAAAAGGAACCTAGTCTGTAAGACTCTATCTATCTCTGCCTTAATTCTAAGACTCTCTGTACTCCACTTTTCTTCTAATTTTCGAGACATTGCGTGTTGAGTGGATCACATTTAATAACATTTCTCTTTGTCTACCAGAGTAAGAAAATCTGGATTCTCCATGTGTGGAGCGAGTCCACGACCATAGCATTTTCAATCAGACGCTGTTCCACGGCGGCATCATTAATTCTATCCATTGATGAAATGATCAATAAAAATATTAATAATGTACTTTGATAGAAACCTTTATACATAGGCATCAAAATAATTATTTCGTCACAAAATAAATTCACAATTTTTAGAACGTAATGTGTGATAGCCGTAGATGATAGATGATCTATGCATTTTATTTTTACTTTAAAAAATGATCGCTAATCAGCATAGTTGGGATGTCTTTGGCTAAAAAAGATAGTTGCTGATTCGCAATATACTTAGAAGAATAAGGGTAATATATTAAGAAATTAGAATACGAAAAAACTAGTAAAAACTTTTCAAAAAGTAATTGACGGACTTAAAAGTTCCTTTATTAGCTCTATGTTGTCTTTGCCTGTATATTTTTTTTTATTCAAAGTATAATTATTTACAAATTAACTGCTTAATTTACTATTATTTTTAATCTTTCTGGGACTGACAATACTGATATTGGTAAATCGTTATTAATAAATAAGAATATTATCAGTTTGAAAGTCGTAAAGCACTTTTGATAAGAAGAACAAAAATGTAACTCAACAGCTGGTCTTTTAAAATTACTCATTTTATCTAGATTATTTCCATATTCTTTAATATTAGTAGACATCTAAATTTGTGACAAAAACGGATATGAATTGAAAATGACAAATCACTGCCACGGAACCAATCGGTTATTGATCGTTTTCAAAATTCGAACGAATCATTTGTCAATTTTAAATGTCGAATGTTTTTTGGCGCGACTTTTGTTCGATAATTGAAATGTGAGACGAATTATGTAGATGTCAAAAAATATTTTTTTTTACATAATCTGTCTATCAATTTAATTTTATTATAATTAATTATTTTGTTTTGTAGTTATAAATTATCTAAAACGACTGATTTCAATTGCTTAATGTTAATTAAGCTAGTTTGTATATTATGTACCTCCTGAATATCTTCATTGTAATAGCCATTTTATTGGTTTTCACTTACTGTAATTCTTTTTAACATTATTTGTTTATATAACTTTCTACTATATTAGGTAATTACTAATTAGATATCCGCTATTAGGGGAAATTATTATTAAAATTATATAAAACTTGGCCGCGAACTACGCGCCACGCTTTGCCTCGGGACCAGAGCAAGGATATGAAAATACTTAATATTTCATTTCGTCGAGTCGGAATTGTATCCAAAACCCGTCGTGTTGACAGTCGCATACTGAGGCTCTAGCGTCACGGACTGACCTCAAGAGACATGTAATATATTAACAGAAATATCGTATATGTTATACATATAATATAATACATATAAAACACCCTTGACCGCGTCACGTCGTCGCGCATTTAGCGACAATACGCCGCCGCCAGCTGACGCGACCCTTTCTGCCTTTCCTACTGTATACTAGCGATGCAATTGTATCGATATTTCAATGTTATGTTCATCGACTTTTTCTTTATTTTGTAGAGAAGACAACGATTTTTTGCAAAACTTTGCTTTGTTACTTCGCTCCTATAGGTGGCAGCATGATATAATAGAGCTTATTGCTATCCTCACTAAATTAACTATCTAATACAAAAAAAAAATTCAAATGAAATCAGTAGCTCATAAAATTAGTGCGTTAAACCAAACAAATTCTCGAGTTTCATAATATTACTATAGAAGTATAGATATTGGATCCAATCCTATGAAAAATGTATAGCTTATTATAATAAGTAGGTAAAATGATTGAAAATACAAGTATAAACTTCATTTAAAAGGCCAAAACAAAAGTTCTTCATGCTGATGAGCAATTACTGCACTAGCGTTATAAATGTTAATATCGACATAATCTATCGACAAAAATTCGAAGATTCACCCCATCCCTAAACAAGACAAGGGGTGCGACAGACTCAGAAATCAGAATTAATTACTTTTTGACATATTCACTTTTATTGCGATTTATACCGAATAAAGAGATACCGACGCGCAACTAATTTGTAGAGGGGGGTTGATATTGTAGTAATTATGATATATTAGTTCGGAATATCTAATAGATTGGGCAAGCTGTTGCATTTTATAGATTATGGGTGATAACAGCTGTGTGTGTATGAAATATCCAATGATTTGAAACATGAGGTAAAACGTCTAAGTATAACAAAAGAAAGCAGCTTCACGTTTTTTCCCACCGTGGCAGGGGGGAGGGCTCAAAGGAAACCTAGCGCTAACATTATAAGTACAGTACCTATTTTGAGTGGCGGCACTCAACGATACGACGCCAAGAGAATTATCTTTATCATCTTCCTTTTATTACTGTTCTACACGAATATGATTTTTTATTCATTCGTCAATAAAAAAGGCATTTAGGTATGTAATTTGTTAAGTGACCACAACAATTTAACCAAGAATTTATTTAGAGCAAACTTATATATCCAATATATTATCCAGAAACTTTCCTTCTTTTATAATACAGCAGGGTAGGCAGCGGGAAACTAGTGTTAAGATAGCGTTCTCCAATTCCCTCCGAATTTTGGAGGCATTGGGTGGAGGCATACCTAAAATATATTAAATCACTACAACAATTTATCCTAGCATTTATGTAATATAATTTCTAGATATTTCAGTACATAAGATACAGCGTGTTCATTTCGCAATAGTAAATACAGGCTGAATAAATTTCAACCAGTGCCCAATGAATGATTTTCGGACCGCGTATCCAAATTTGAAATATTCATATTTGGTATGAATATTCAAACGGCCCGCTGTTTATTCACGTTCCAATTTCAAAATATTTGCATTTATTTATTTTGAATTGGGAAACTTTTTTGTCGGCGCGCTTTTGTGACTGACATTACTTACACGTTTTGTTTGTGTAATGTCAGAAGTTGATTTTTTTAAATGTATTCAAATAGATATTTGCAGAAATGATTTTCAACCCCTTTTACCTTATGGTAAGTTTGTGTTATTAGTTCTTTGTTATGTTTTAAGTAAATATTAAAGTTACATATTTAAATAGATGTTTAATTTGAATATAATAAAAAATTGTTTGGAATGTATTTTATGTGAAAGCTTTCTCTAAAGTTAAAATAATATCTATTTTTACAATGAAATTAAATTATTTCTTTTATACATAGTGTATTCCATTTTATTTAATAAAAATATTACAGCACAAATTTAAATGTGTAGGCTACTTAGTATCAAAATATACCTTTTTACTCTTGGTTTTTTAATGGTTTTTAAAGTTGAATTTTGTTTACAAATAACATTAAATAGGTAGTACGAAATCATAATAATTATTAATATATTTAAAAAAAAGTAACCCCATATAAAGGCACCCAAAGCCACAGATAACCAATAACTTGAGTACAGATTATACTATTGTTTAAAACAATTAATTTGAACAAAGGTTTAGGAGATAACACTCGGACTAAAGATGGTGGTTCGTGAATATGAATGTCTTTGAAGTCTGTATTATCTTGTTAGGTAGGTACTTGTGTTAATTTTTATTTTAATGTTTTCAAGTAGTAATATTTGAATTTGTAGATAAATCTTTGGATTCAAATTTGAATAAGTTACTTCTATCTAAGTAGAAACAATAAGAACACTAATAAAAGGTAATGTCATTGTCATTTTAATTAATTGTCATTTATTACTATAAAATAGCCAAATATAAATACTTCATTTTTTATATAAACACTTCACACGCACATAGCGGTAGGCAGAGAAGAAAGAACCTGGGAACCTGTTAAGACACCCCGTTCCCTACTTTCAGGAGATATTGCGTTTTGAGTAACGCCATGTCGTGTCTCTTTTACAGTATAAATATAATGCTACTTTCACACCTTGCAAACTGGGAGTGCTAGTTACAATTGATAATATTAAATGCAACAAAAACGATTAAAAATGGAATAGAAATAATGTATTAAATACCATATGTGGCATATTTTTTCAGCAATAGAACAAACAATATCAACAAAATATAAATATATGTACTTGTATAAATAATAATAAATAAGTAAATAAATATAAAGCCGTTTTCACACTCGCTCCGTATCCGCAATCTTGGCGCGCTGGTTGCGTTTGACATTAAATAATTGTTGGGCGCCGGCCGACGGGGCTGTGCTACTGTTCTATTAGATGTGGCGGTATTTCTTTTTAAATATAATTACTTTTTAAGTTAATAAAGGTTTTACGAACGTTGTTAACCTGTTGCTGTTCTCTGTAAGTAAGTATATGTACAATTTCATTTTGTAGACTTTACATGTAGGGGTAGGAACCACGGAAACTAGTGACAGTATTATGCTAGTGCTTGTGGCTTAATGTTACATGTTAGAAAAAGGTGTAACTTTAAAAATTATGTAATTATTCGAAAAAATTTTAGAGAATGAAATCCAACGAATGAATGAAATGAATGTCCATTGAACAAGAATTTGTAGTTTACCGTATAAGTTTTATTTCAGCCGGGCACGACGATATTATTTAACTAGTATGTACTCGTATGTTATGTGTACAAGTATATTTGTCGAATATACAATCACTGTATACATATAATTTGTATAAGCGACAATTGTGGGTTCTATTACCATGCGAGGATATGATTATATTTCAATTGTTCTCGTTTACCCGTTCAATGTATTACTACCGGCCGGCCCGTTCAATGTAATATACGTGGCCGGGTACCCGCCACGCAACCCTCAATATCTCGAAAATTGAGCGGTACCTACGTAAGGAACGGAGTGCTTTAACACTCCTCTTCGTCTTTGTCTGCACTGCAATATGCGGAAAAAACATAGTACCTAACTATTATACAGGTATTTTTTTAATAAATTGTAGATACCGAAAATTAGAGATCGAAGCAGTACTTAGATTCTTTGTATCCATTGTATTAATACGACGAGACGAGAATGAACCACTAACATTAGTAAGATAATAAAAAAAGCATGTCCTATTCCATTCCATTCGTAACTCTATAATTGGGGGAAAGGAATTTGTTTAATGACGGCATCCCGAGGGGTTGAGCTCGGATTGTGATGCTCGATCCAGACTTTTTATATTTTATCGCGAATTAGAAACCTTTGTATAACGTTTTGATTGATGGCGCCTTGTTTGTGTTTTTATTTTATGTAGGAAAATTTTGAAAATGTTTGTTATATCGATTTAATTAAATGTAAGCTATTTTTTGTTATTATTACGAAGCAATTGTAGCATATTAGGATGTGTAAATGTTTCGTGGACACGTGGTGGTAGAAGTAGGTTCGATCTGCAAGAAATGATCAACTTTGAAGTAATTTTTATTCCCCCGAAAGAAAACGCGGTGTTAAGTTCTGCCACTCAACATTAAAAACGACACGACGTTACTTAACATGTAGGTATCTACAGAAATGCTAGCTATTAGTGTTCTGCTCCCTACTAGATTCTTGCTAAAAGGAAAAAGCCTTCTTCTCCTTGCCTTTACGATAGAGCTTGTAGCTAAAAAGAAAGAAATTGTTGTATTTTGTAATTCGACTAAAAAAACCAAAGGACGTTGAATGTTTGACAAATTTTTACTTGTTAAGAATATCTCGGTGCAATAAGTAAAAATACGAGTATGGACTTTAATTTAGTAATTTAACGCATACAATGCACGCACAAAACTAAGGCGGTAAATGAGAAATGTAGTGTATAAAGACTAGACACATAACAGAGTAGGTGAAGTTGTTGTTAATGCATGCGTTTTAAAATACATACATATATATATATACTCGTATTACCTATTGTAAGTTACTGAAGGTGACGACTTTACCAAGGTACACTTAGGCCTAGGATAACAAATTTTTATCGTGGCAAATTTAAAGCTATTTTTTTAGTAGGTAATTAAATTTTAAATTAAGTTAAACTAACATATTAATACAACTTTACAAAACTTTACTATATAATCGTAACTTTAAAATCTAAAATCCAAATTATATTAAAATAACGCCCAAACTTCACAAATATACCCATTGAACAAGAAACACACCTACAATAATAGGCAAATAACTAATATAAATGTTGTGAGTATAGATGTTTGTTCCACTTTCACGTAAACATTACTGAACTGATTTAGATGAAATTTTATAATAATTATAGTTTATAGTAAAATAAAGTACAACTTATGTACAGATTTGGTATAATTTGACAAATATAACAAAAAAAAATAGAGTGGGCAAAACCACATTTAAGTCGCTTATTCACAAACTTTACAAATGTAGCAATTTAACACAAAACAAACTCACAATAACAGGCAATGAACCACATACATAAAGCCTAATCTAAACATTGAATAAACAGTAAAACCTGCTTGCAAGTATCCTATAAAAATCAGATATCATAAAAAGGCCGGTGCAAGGAACCGAACGCAAAAATAAAAAAAAATAACGACCAATCACAAGCTCGGATACACTTTTACACGATACAATTCCACCAATAGAAAACCGTTTTAAGACGCAACACCTACATACAACTGTCTCGCTCTAACTCGAGTAATATATGTATATCTGTTTCATTCGCATTGTCTTGCTCTTGAGTCGTTCAAAGGTTATGTGATATTTATGGCTGTAATTTTTTCCGTTTTGGCGCAATTTATTTTTCATTTGTGTGCTTTTTATTTGTTTTGAAATGATCAAGTGAGTTTTTAGAGATCTATTGCAGTAAATGTCTCTGAATAAAGAAGGATATTTTTTTTAAGTAAGTATTCTGAGATTTATATGTTCAAACTGTCAAACACTTTGCTGCATTGAATTGGTTGTCAGTTAGTGAAATGTATAATAGCTTACTTTAATATTTGTGAGTTGAAAAATAAGTTTGTAGTACAATTGAAAAACAATTATGAACCATCAATAACAACGGAAAAAAACAAAAAAGGAAGACACAGCATGAAAGTTAGAACAGTTTTTCTCATACAAATTATGAGTTTAATTAAAAAACTTTATAACATATTGTTTATGACGTTTCTACATCTATGAGCTTTTGCCAGAGAATTTAAATATAACGTCGTCATTGCGCTGTCAATACAAATATAATTGTCTACGGTGATGGTCCTGAGTTCTGATAAAGTTAAGGGAGGATTTTCACTTAAATATTTCTCTGGACATAGACAAAGTACGCTAGGCGGAGAGCCTAATCTCGACGTATTCTTTTCTTCTCTTTTCGGCTTAGTTCGTAATATTATGTGTCGTGTTTCGAAACTCAACGCCGCATTTTGTATGAGTAGAGAGGAAAATAATTCTTTGCCCCTAGTGGGATTTGAATCCACATCCATCGCGCTCGTAGTCAGATATGGTCCCACTACATTTGAAGCTGCATAGGGATTTGTAATACTATTTTAATGTATTAGCCACTAGTCCTCCTAACACTGGGTTCTTTTTACCTACCCTGCCATATACGGGATAGAGCAGTGTAAAATATTGTTCGAAATCGGAAGCGGTTAGCATTTTTTATATAAAACACGATAAAAACATACCGTCTATATGTTTCCAACGTACCTACTTGTATAGAGGTTCCACGTAATTACAATAAGTGACATGTATCACTCAATAACAACACTACACACAATTAATTAATGATTGAATTCATAAACTACAATCTACACCAGAATAAAAAATACTTGACACTCTCCACTATTACCACCACCTTTGATATACTTCTTTTTTTTCTTTTTTAAGGTTTAAAACAAAAACCAATCAAATCGAAACCTCCCCCCTATACCCCTTTACCCTTTTATAGAGACCAATTCAATCCCAAAAGTTCTCGCGGAATTCAATCGACAATCGACATATTATCTCAAGCCGAAACAAAATGCCGGGTTTTTAGTTCGCACAAAATGCAAATAATAAGTAATTGTGTTGGCTGTAGGGGTTGTCGGGGGTTGTCGGCTGTTCCTGACACACCCCTGCAGGCCGGGATTTTTTGTGACACGCTCCCCTTCCTTGGTTATGGTTGATATCTTAAAGTTACGCTATTTTGATGTGTGCGGATTATTTACTTTTGTTACTTTTGGCTTTGGCTCTTTGAGATTTTTTTGTTTATAGTTGGCTTGTTTGTTGGTTGGGTGGTCTATAGCCATGGAGTAAGTAGTGTTGATGATATGAGAGAAATGTGGTGACCGGAGTAATGCATAAACAATTGCATAAATATGACTTTTTATTTCGCCGTATCTTGTCGATTTTTTTAATAAATACTGAACTAATTGTTTTAGAATTTATATGAGAACAATTTTGGATTACACCCTATCCAATGAAATCTAATTATTAAAATCTGAACCGTAATTAGAATTACCCAGAAATTTGGGTTTAAACATAAAAAATATATACATATAAAAACATTCAGAACCCAATATTTAAAAATAAATGTTAGGTAATTAAATAAATTATGGTATAATGTATTGTATTGCGTGTATAGAGAGTACAAAAATACTGCAACTTTAAATTTATTCGAATTAAGGAAGTTTTATTTTATTCCTACTACCTATGTGTTAAACTTGAATCTTAATCGTCGTATATTCATAATCGTTGTAATCGTCTGATTTACAGACACATTTAATCCCACTTAAGCATATTCAGAAAAATAATTATAATAGTTATATAAATATATAATTATAAAGAGAATTTAGTGTTAAGAAACCTTTCTTCTGTCTAACAATTTTATTGAGTTCCGCTACTCAACACGTAAATCTGCCTTTCCCTCCCTCTTCCTACTATGCTATATGCAGAATACAGCATAAACGCTAAAAAACTATAATAGCCCCGAAAACCAAAGAACTCACCTGACTGTCTTTCAATCCCAATTTCTCCGCAAGCTTCTTCCTATCTGGCTTCGAAATATATTTTTGGACTTGAAAACGTTTTTCTAATCCTTTTCTTTGTAAATCCGAAAATACCGCCCTTCTCATCATACCGCGACGGGGTTTTCCTATATAAATAAAATTTTAAATTAAAAAAATAACTATAAATTATATAAGTCTAAGAGTCGAGTGGTTTAGATATAGGTATATAATTTATAGCTGGTCGAGGGGACTCGAACCCTTGAAGTGTTTTATCATTCAGATACAATCACATTAATATTTTCAACCAATTAGTAGATATATATATTTTCTTATGGCAAGGTTTGAAACCTATAACCATTATAGAAAAAAAACATGACAGACAGTAATCTTTCATCGCATATGAAACGTTTTTCTGCAATATTGCCGACATATTGTAACGACAGCCTTGTTATTTTGATAAAAGGGGAATCACCTACCTCTGGAACTATGCGCCCAGGGGAAACCCCCGGGAAGAGGGAACACTTGGGTGTGCGCTTGTGCTGGTCGTACTGTAGAAAAAACAATTAAGTTAGTTTGTTATAATCCTAAATTAATAGAAATACTAAGCTTAGTCATACAAACCCTAATAGTTTTTTCAAGTTAATAAACAGGGAACAATAAAAATGCGTCAATAAATAACTTATTTTTTTCAATGAATTATAAAATATTTATTTATAAAAAATCTATCAGCATACTTAATGACAAAATAAGTAGATACAAAACTCGACCTTGCGTTTCACTACCTATCTTAGGTTCTCAGAAACAGAACACTCTTCTTTTTTTCTGCCTACCCACAAAAATATTGTACAACCATGAAAAACAGTTATACTCTAAATTATATTATATTCAATTTCTCAATATGGCCGTTGCTATTGTCAAAAAACACCAAAACTCTAACAGATAATTTACAAAAAAAAAATCGATTCGCAAACAACCTCAAGACCGTTCAAAACCTCTGTTTTTATTATCACACTCAATTACACCATAATCTGTGCAGCATATTGAAGTTTCAGATTATATCGAACAAATAAAGGGGACGGGACAATAGCTCTAGTTTTGTGCTAACTGCTTTTTTAGTAGTCTATTCTGCTAATGTTTTTTTTATACTGAGGTTTGTAATGTTGATTGTAATATTGCCTATCATTTAGTTTCATGCATAAGTATTAAATAAGGTAGGCAATGCTAACTTGCTACATGTTTCGAAACATCAGAACTCAACATCTTGCCAGAGCGAGAATGTGATGAATAAAAGGTAATTCCCCAAAGTTGGAATCCAACTCGTATGCGTCGTTATGAGTTGAAGAATATCGTCAGTTAAATTGAAATGAGGTTTTTTACATCAACTCAGTCCCGCTATCAATATACTTTTACTCATATTCAAGAGAATTTAAGACCATTCATATCAATGATTTTAATGATGATTTTTTTAAAAAATTCTAAATTTTGTTTCAAATGTAATCATCGTTTTTAATATTATTTTTATGAAACATGATTCGCAACGTCTGGGAATCTTATAAATCAGAAATACTTACCCAAATAAGGATGATGACAATGCGCCAACAAATGTTGCAAGTGTTGATGCTGCACTGGTATCGGTCTGCTGGCGATGGGCTTAGCTATCGGCCAGGGGTTGCCTATCACTGGTTGACGGTATTCTGTTGAAGAAATTTATGTGTAAGCAAAAATAGACGTTTTTAAATTGGTTCTTAAATCTATATTAATGTTATAAATGTTAAGAGTTTGTTAGGTTGATCGCGCCTATCTGAAAAACGATTGTTTCGTATAGGATAAATATTTAAGTATTGGATTGGCCGTTCATCCAGGACGGCTTATACGTTAAACCAACCAACCAACTAACTGTATCGACGGAAGCCGGGAGGTATGAAGCCGGCTCCCGCACCTAGAGTGTTTCATGTCTCGTATACAACATTTAATCACTCCTATTCGACCATGCGTTTAATTTAATATCGGACTAAAAAAATTTAATCAGCATTTAAAAACTTCCAGACACACTTCACAACTAAAGAAACCAAATAAAGCTAAAAAAATCATTTTTTTTAATAACTGCAAATATTTAAAATTCGCATTCACTATAAGCAAGTAGGCTCGAACATAATTACATCCACCTTCCAAATCATAATACGTCCTTGAAACGAAGTGGTTTCAAATAAAAAAATGAAATATAACCATTATTCAATTAAGTAAAGACGCTCCAAGCATAAAACGATCGGGTAATCGCTTCGCCCTAATCGTATAGAGCTATTATAAACAGAGCGGGATCTTTAGCTATTAGGTCCAAGGTGGGAGCGGAGAGATTTTGTGAAGAATATTGAAATCTATTAGTGGTTTTATATCTTTGAAGTCTTCGTAGTTCAGGATTAGACTGTACAAGTGATGGTTGTGATTTCGATTCGCATTTGGGGTAAAGAATTATATCCTTTTCCTTGCTCTTCTTACAAGACAATTACACTGTGAAGTGGATTCCGTGGATTTACAATCATGAAATTCATAATATGCTACAAAAATCTATAATTTTTATGGTAATCTATAGAGCATAATTATAATGGTTACTCACGGAAGAAAGAAAGAGCTTCACAAAATATTGCGTGAAGATAGTCCGTTTCCCCAGAATAATCTGGTGATCTTTTGGTAGTGACTGTTTATTTATTTTTTAATTTATTACATACAAACGTGAAATAATAGAATAACATGAAACAATAATAATTATGATCAAATCGCTAATCGTTCCCAACTTACCCCCAACAGCAACACCCCAGCGATTTCTTACCACCCCACTGTCAAAGGCACGCCGGCGCCGCACGTTATATATTATATTATGGCCTTTGTAATGCTATTAATCTTGTTCAAAGTGTTTTGTTTTTGACTCCAGCGTATTAATTTAAAGCTTGTATTGAAAGGTTTCGCGATATGTTCAGTGTTCACCTCTTGGGTGTATTGGGGTTAGGTTTGTGGGACCGATCGTGGATAAACTACTGCTGGATTATCATCCTGTGTCAGTACTCAGTTTAGTTAGTTAGTGTATAAGAATTATATTTTTTTATCAGTAGTAGGGGTAAGCAGAGGGAACCTTGTGTTAAGACACTTTGTTTCCCACTTTCCGTTGAATTCTGGAGGTATTGGAACTCAACGTCGCACTTTACCTCGAGAGAAGTAATTTAGTGTATAATATGTTCGTTATATAGAGCGTAAATTATAAAAATATCGTAAGTAATTCTCCACATTAGGAATGCAGTGATCGATTTTTAAACATTGAAACAAGTGCTGATGGCCACGCCCAGAACTCTAAATGATTTGAAATGATGATTACATAACATTTTTGGTCTTCATACAGCTTCACGGATTACTAAGGTTGATAACAACAACAAACTATAATAATATGTGATACTGCAACCGTGGAACTGGGTTGTAATCATTTTTACGAAAAAGCGAGAGTTGATCATACGTGAGTTCATATTCCGACTCGCTCTTGGCTTAATTGAATAATTTTTTTATGGATCCGCTTATGCATTGAAAATTAATAAGAATATTAACTTTCTACTTCTTTTGGACAAAGATACTTTTAGGTGGCGAGAATCAACATTTTATGTTGTCGAACTAAACAGAAATAACGAAAATATTTAATATTTAAGTATCTTTTGCAGTAGGATTTGAATCAACACCCATCGATTAATCAAACAAGTTAACTGCTGCCTCTTCCCTTATAACGACGAGTTGATTACTTCTAGTTTCAACCTCGCCGTCGACCACTTGTCGTAAACACTTGTATAAAGTTAAATTTTAGTTTGTTGGAAAACTGTATTAAATTAAAAGGAATAAATATTATGGAGTAATTATGGAAATTAGACATTTTCCTGGCGCAGGGGCGTCAAGCGTTCGATTGTAAACGTGACAGGTTGTGGGTTCAATTCCCATTGAAGGACTTGAAATATTTCATTTCCTTCACAGCGTTAAGTTGCAGTCAATGATGGTGCCGCCACCACACCACCGCCTCTAAAAACCATATCAATATAAGAAAAACAAGTATATTTCTCAAATCACCTCTCAAAATAAGATAATTAGGAAATCGGCTAAGCATATAATTGTATAAGCCCCTCGCCACGGGGCGTTTGGGGGCGTCGTCGCGGAAACTTCGTACCCCTCACGATCACGGTGACTTTAATTATTTCACTTATTTACCTATTAATTTCTTAAACGCTCAACTCTCAAGTGTTTTCGTTAATTTTGTATTTTAATTGTGTATTAATTTGGTTTTACATTAAGAGTGTAGGTTCGATTTATTAGTGCTTAAGCTTTTTTATTTTAACAAAGAGTCATTATAGGACACATAACTGAATATAATTAAGCCAGTAGTTCCTGAGATTAGCGCATTTAACCAATCAAAGACTTTCATTTTCCAGATTTTTTTTCTTCCCTCGTACTTTCTACCTTATTACTTATAACCAAATTTCATATCTTATAGATATTGGTTGAGCAGCAAGTTTCATAGAATTAACGCCAGTATATTTTGATTACGCTGAATTAGAAGTTTAACTTTTTTCTGAGCTCCAATCGTATGGATATTTGACATTTATATGATCTTTATGCAGTCTTGAGAAAAATGATCTTGACAGACAGAAAGACGGCAAACAACAAAATGATCCTATAAATTTTTCGTTTTTTACTTATGAGGTATTGAACCTATAAAAAATGTAAGATCCTTTCAACCACAACTAACAAAAGACTAAATAGCAACTTTCAAAAAAGGCGAATCAACACTTGAAACAACATTTGAAACCAATAAAATATCTATTTTTATATTTAATCCCCTAAAAAAATGATGTAACAACGATTGTGGACAAAAGACGGATTATTTTTTACAATTTTTGGACTTAGCCCCTTTTGTTTGGCAGTTTTATTAACTGTTATGATAGCTGCATGGATTTAGAGGTAGCTAATATTGTTATATTCTTTTGTTAGCTGTCGTTATGAACGATAAATTAAGCTTGTTTGGGGGTCGCGAGTTCGATTTCTGTTGTTTGTGGTGTTGATATGGTTTTTAGATGTCTTTTTATGTTTTTTTATGGTTATAGACCGTCGTAATGCACAGCGACAGTGTCTGTTTGTGTAGTTGTCGGTACGAGACATTGTTGACTGAATGATTAAATTAAATTTATCTCTTTTCTTCGCTGCAGTAAACAAATTGCGGCATTGGGTTCCGCCGCTCAACACTCAATGTCTAGAAAATTGGGCGGTGACTGGGGTGCCTATCTTAACACTAGGTTCCCAATTCCCACTGTCTACTCTCCCTGTATGCGGGAAGATAAAAAAAGCTAATAATATATAAGATACATATTCTATCGATGTATCATCAATTAAACTTCCTCTCTGAGTTGAGCCAAAGGAGGGTCATTTAAAACACTTAAAGGTGTAGATACATTATCGCCACTACGTATCTATTAGGAAACAATACATGCGGGAAAACCTCAGAGGGTCGCAAATCGAGTTGCCATTCCTACCGATGTTACCAGGACAGTCCCAATTTTTATGATTTCTCCAAACAAACAAGAAGAACTACTGAAATTTAACGTTTTTGCAGCTTTTCTTTTAGAGAGAATCTAATGTCAAGTCACTAAATTCTCCACTTTTCCGAGTAGGATGTTGAGTGGTGGTTGCTAATGCAGCACTCAGTCCCGATGATGAGGGAAATTAATTATAAGACAATCCGATCTCCAGGCAGTTCCCAATTTCTTTAAACATTGCCGGACTAAACGCCACTCTTTTCTCGAGTTGCAGGTTGTACGATTACAGGTCCGGGGAATTCGAACCTATAACCCTCAAGTTTACAATAAGACCATATGCCGATTTCCTTTTTCTCATTGGCAAATTTATTAAAAACTTAATCTTTCTTCTATTGTCCCAATTTTATTATTACTAAAAATGGCGACCCCGGTGTCGCAGGGTCCCTCGAATCAATTATTTTCACACTGCCGCCGAAAAATTGGCGAACGAACTCAATTAACGGATAACGGTTAATTAAATAACAGAATTGTTGTAACTGGTATTTTAAATAAACTTCTCTCTGCTATTT
>HE671108.1:0-83923 GCA_000313835.2 Heliconius melpomene melpomene | reverse complement strand
AAAAAAGCTAATTATATATAAGATGCATATTCTATCGATGTATCATCAATTAAACTTTAATTGGCCTCTCTGAGTTGAGCCTAAGGAGGGTCATTTAAAACACCTAAAGGTGTAGATACATTATCGCCACTCTACGTATCTATTAGGAAACAATACATGCGGGAAAACCTCAGAGGGTCGCAAATCGAGTTGCCATTCCTACCGATGTTACCAGGACAGTCCCAATTTTTATGATTTCTCCAACAGAAGACAGGCCCAATTTTCATGATTTTAATTACAAACAAGAAGAACTTTAACGTTTAAGAAATTTAACGTTTTTGCAGCTTTTCTTTCAGAGAGAATCTAATGTCAAGTCACTAAATTCTCCACTTTTCCGAGTAGGATGTTGAGTGGTGGTTGCTAATGCAGCACTCAGTCCCGATGATGAGGGAAATTTATTATAAGACAATCCGATCTCCAGGCAGTTCCCAATTTCTTTAAACATTGCCGGACTAAACGCCACTCTTTTCCCGAGGTGCAGGTTGTACGGTTACAGGTCCGGGGAATTCGAACCTATAACCCTCACGTTTACAATCAGACCATATGCCGATTTCCTTTTTCTCATCGGTAAATTTATTAAAAACTTAATCTTTCTTCTATTGTCCCAATTTTATTATTACTAAAGATGGCGACCCCGGTGTCGCAGGGTCCCCTCGAATCAATTATTTTCACACTGCCGCCGAAAAATTGGCGAACGAACTCAATTAACGGATAACGGTTAATTAAATAACAGAATTGTTGTAACTGGATTTTTAAATAAACTTCTCTCTGCTATTTTATAATATTTGTTGTTATATATTAAGGAATGATTATATTTAAATTATTTTAATTTCTCCGGTCAGGTGTAACACAATGCGGTGTTAAGTTCCACAATTCAACACACAAAAACAGGATGAGATAACTCCAGGTTCCCAATTGTTACTTACTCTGCTAAGCGTGATTTTGCGTGAAACTGAAATAAAATGATATGAAAAGTTAACATTTGTAGACTTACCTACTCCTATCCCCATAAGATTATGCATAATATACATCGTTTACATTCAAATCACGTCGCTAAGTTACGCCGAGTGTTTTAAAACTTTGGCGTTAGGTTCATATGAACTTAAATCTGAGCTTTTAAATATCTAAATGTAGGTACGTGATATTTTAGGGTTTTATTAAAGTGTTATTGACATGACCGAAGCCATCGTGAAACAGCGGTAAAGTCTAATTGTAAATGCGACAATTGTGGATTCGATTCCCACTTGCAGAATGATCATACTTAATTTGTTCATTTCCTAGCTCTGATTGAAAAAAGGCGCCGATCAGTTACGCCACACAACATGCAACGTCATGAAAATTCTGCGGAAAGTGGAAAACAGAGAGTATTATCACTAGGTTGCCTATCGCCCTCTGCCTACCCTGCTATATGTAAGATACAGCAAATCCCAACTACTCCACTCTGACCTCAAACAATCAAAATGATAAAATATACGGAATAACAAAATTTACAAACCAAAATTTATAAAGGGATATTCACATTCACATGTAAATTATCACTAAAACGGTTTGCGGTTACGCCTTCGCGTGATTTTGATACAAATGTTAGTGTATTAGTGTCGTGTGGTGCGACATTATGTTACACGTAAAATTTACGTGTACAGCATGTTTGATTCAATTTACGTAGAAAACAGAGTAGATAAAAAGGTAGAGTTGATTGTTTGTAGTAATCTTTTTAGATTTTTAGGAACTACTTTGGTTTAAATTGAAAAATAATTTTTGTGTTGGATTGTTCGTTTTCCGGGAAAAGCTAGGCTTATTACATCAAGTTAGACGTTTTTATGTTATCTCTTTTTTTAGCTTCACGCTGTAACCCTTACACAGAGTGAACTTAGTGTTAAGACACTTCATTCTCGATTTTCCACCGATTTCTGGCATGAGGCATTGTTGAGTGGCGGAACCCACCACCGCGCTTTGTCTTGACACAGCCACGACTGGCCTCAGTCCGTTCGTTTGCAATACACAACCACAGCCTAAGAACTATGTCGGATGCAAGTGCCTTGCTATACCAGTTCCTGGAGCGCGACCCAAACGCGACGCAAAAGATCGTGCAAAGTGGAGTAGGTTGAGTAGGAAGGCAGACCCTGCCAATAGCCGGGATTAAGACCAGGAAGAAGACACAACCATTGGTTATTTCCATTTAATCACATAGCAAAGCCACAGCTAGAGAAGTATATCTAAAATATATCAACTTATAATTATAGGTATAAGCATTGGGAAATTCTGGAGTTTTAAGTTATAATATCTATAGTAGAAATTATAACTTACAATTGGCAAATTTTCTATTGTATTAATACATCACCTTACCAAAAGCTTTATGTTGTATGAAAATATGGATATATTTACTAGTGCAATATTTGAGGGAATAATCTTCACGTACACTATCATTTACCCACATTTTTTCCCGCATCAGCAGGGAGATGTCATTTTACGGGGCATTTTGTCTTATTACCGAAGTTAGGAAAATTATAACAATAAATCATACAAAATGGTGAGTGGGAAACGAACCTTTAACTAACTTGTTTTCAGTAAGACCGTTAGGCTGCACCGCAACAATCTAATCGGATTTTCTGTCTAACCAGTAATATTTCATTACAAAATAATAAAAACACTCAATATGCGCTCAAAATCGCCAAAAAACGTAACAAAATTACACCTTTAACTAAAATACCAATCAAACACACCTGAAACAGTCCTCAGTCGATAACCCAAGCCAAATCGATTTATGATAAATCGTTTCTACATCTCTGATTCCGATTTTATAGTCTATAACGTAAAAAAACTTTTATTTTCGCCACCACTTGCCTTAAAAGGAAGTACTGTGCGACGTATTTCCGGTATATAAGGTTGGCATTTGCAAAAGCCGTTACGAAATAACGGTGTTCGAACGATCGCGTTCCAAATTCAAATATTATCGCAATATGGCGTCCAATGACATGTTAATATGGCGTCCGGGACTCCAAATGCATAATTTTGTTAGATTTTCCTCCGGTTATTGACATATAAAGAGTTTTTTTTTATTTTGAAAGGAAACGTGTCCATATAAAAATTGATATGTTAGATTTGGGTGTGTTCTCTAAAAAGCGAGTTAAATATTACAATTTTACAGGGATGATTGGTCGATTGATAGACAAATTGTAACAGGTGATAGAGTATTAAGACTTTATAAATTCCATATTTGGACAATAGAGTGCTCTATAAATATATTTTATTTGTTTTTAGCGCCTATTCCATTTAATCATGACACGTGGATCCATGGATTGGTTGAGTTACAAAGATTAAATATTGTCACAGGCTGAAATTTTCATTTGGTGATTTCTCAAAATTTGATACTTATTAATAAAAATTGGTCTAAGCATTATAATAATACTAATTTGTATTAATCCTATTGTGAAATTGTATTCTTAGCGCATGTTACTCAATTGTGCAAAGGTGAGTACGACTCCATTTCTAGCTATATACATATGTATGAAAATAGTTATACAGTTAAACTTTCGGCATAGCAAGAGAAAACCTTTTTTACTTTTCTTATTAGCTTCACGCTTAGGTTAGGCAAAGGGATCCGAGGAACCTAGTCCATACACTCCGTTTTCATTAAGACTTCCGTTCCTCACTTTCCGCCGAATTTTCGAAACATTGCGTGTTGTGTGGCGGAGCTCGTTACCAAAGTAAGGAAATGCATCTATTAAATATACCTTTCCTCCGAGTGGGCTAAATCCACCCAATTTAATCAATTTATTTGTGTGTTAATAAAAAAAATATAATAACTAATAGAGCTATCTGAACACCAATAATAAAATAATAAAGCGACTTGCGTCCAACGAAAATGCCAAGAAAAAGACAGATTAATTTTGACATAGTCCCCTCTCTTTCGCACTCAGTGTACATTGTGTATCTCCATCCCGCTCTCTCACCCGCGCTTAAGTGTCCGACCAGATGTCGGCACTTTTATTGAAAAACTCCCGGACGCCATATTGTAACTTAGTGAATTAAGATGTAGCGAGGAAAATTGTTATTATAGTATATTTGATGTGTAAAATATGTATATGTTTATATATTCTCTTCGTTTAACGCGGCGTTGAGTTACGACAATCAAAACGCTATATCTGGATTGGACGGTTCGTGGGGAGCAGTGTCTTAACACTAGATAAATTACGGCATTGAGTTGATTCACTTAGGCCCGTAGCCTTCACTTATGAACCGCTCTCAACTTTGAGCTTTTATGAACTTGATTTATAAATACGGGCCTTAAAACGTCAGATCTAAATGAGTTGTAAGCGTGGAGTGGACGCATCTAGATATTTTTCCGGAGAGCCTAAATTTCTGAATTTATACACTGATCTTTTTGAGTAAAGTTCCCAGGCTTATTTTTTTATCACTAATCATTAAGGTTAGCACTGAAACACATTGGGATGGGCATGGACTACCCGTTTACCCATTTATGGTGATGAGTAGAGACTAGAGATTAAAGTGTTTAATCCAAAGCTTATTTTTTTTGCAAAATCCATCCATCCATCCATCAGCCTTTTAAAGTCCACTGCTGGACATAGGCCTCCCCCAATGCTCGCCACTCCGTCCGGTCCTGCGCCCTTTGAATCCAGCGGGTTCCCGCTGTCTTCTTGAGGTCGTCGGTCCAACTGGTTGGAGGGCGGCCTGTACTCCTTTTACCGAGACGTGGTCGCCATTCGAGGACCTTTCTTCCTCATCGGAGATTTTGAGATTTTGAGAGCTATGTCGGTAACCTGCGTTCGTCTACGGATTTCATCATTTTTTCATCGTTTGCAAAATACGAGAGATAAAATATAATTTAATATGTAAAAGTAGTTTAACTCTTGGCACCAGACTACCTACCAGCTTGTTTAAACAGCTTTTAGTGTCTACCTAAAACTATCATCTGTATTGCAATTGCGGATGTTGAAAATGTGCGTGTTCATGTCCGTCGGTGTCTTTGCATAATAAGAACTGTTCTATGAATCTATGACAGACAGACAAGGTACAGTCGAAACTAATAGACTTAGAATATTGTAACTTCCTGTGACATGTAGGTAACTCTATCGGTTAGGAAGTGTAAGGAGACACTAAGATACTGTTTTCCGATATTCCTACGGAAACAGAAGAAGGGGGTTTTCCATCTAAAAGTTTTAAGCTGTATCCCGCACTTTGTAGAGTAGGTAGAGAGAACCTAGTGTTAAGACACTACGTTGCCATTAAGACACTTCAGTTGCCCGTTTTCCGCTGAACCCAGGTCGAGAGACCCCACTAAATGTCATGTTTATAATCGCATCCTTGTGCCCCTGCAAACACGACTGGCGTACTGGACCTTCTGGATCAAATATGAGATCTGGACTTTCTGAGATTACCGCGTTCAGCTAAACAAACTTCGCTTTAAAATATTACTACAGAAATACATATAGGTACATATCAACTATATTTTTAATCACATTTATTATAAAACGAAACAAACCAGCAATCAATATTAAATAATATGTTAAAAAAATATATTGATATTTTTTAGGGCTCCGGTCGTTGACTAACAGGGAAAAACGGAACCCTTATGGGATCACTTTGTTGTCCGTCTGTCAATACCATTAATCCCGATATTGCGTGGAGGTATCCAGATGAAATTAATATCAAAATATTCAGGTCTATGACCCCGTAGAGTTTTGAAAAAATCAAGCTTTTAAGTCAACGCAACCAAAAGATATGAGCATTTATGTGTCTATTCACCGTGTAATCAATATCTACAGTTATAAAATTAGATACATTAGTGTGGATTTACAATAGGCAAAAATCCAAAAAGTGGGAAATGTATAGATATTTCATACAAAAAAATCATTACAAACTTACATTTGTAGTTAATTTCATACAAAATAAGCGTATATGCCCGCAAACTTTGTCAATTCCTTATAATTTTATTTGTTTATTAATTTAAGTTGTAATTGTAAATCCCGTTAACCTACAATCCTGAAATTGGTACGGAAGCGACGGTGAGGCCAACTCGCGCTTAACTGTTTTTATTTTTTTTATAAAACTAAGAAAATAATATTCTTAAACGTATAAAAAATCGAATACCATACAATAAAAGCATAAAATGGAAGTTTTAAGTCCTTATTATTATAAAAAATATATGATAGCTACCTACTTAATTTAATTTTCAGTATACTCGTAGGTAAGTACCTATTATAATAATTCTAAATAAAATATCATCCAAAATTCGTACTGTTAGTTTAGGAGTTCCCTAAACCGACTGAGCTTAAACTTCACACCTCTTTATAACGCCTCGGGCTAGGAAAGTTGTGAAAATGCCACAAGGGTCTTATGTTGAGTTTACAGAGATTTATGTATCTATATATTTTTTAGCAGGGCAGACAGAGAAAACCTAGTGTTAAAACACACCGTTCCCCGCAGTGCACACAGATAATGCCTCAATAAATAGTCGGCCTCAAATATAAATATTAATAATATTATAATTATTCTATACCTTTAAAGGCCGAGTAAATTTACGGGTTATCAAAGGACATTAATAAAATTACTTTTTTCATTCAACAGAGACGGTCTGTTCAGATTAGTTTTTCACTTATCCCGCAAATAGGAGGGTAGGCAGAAGGAAATGTTATTCAACGCGCGCTTTTGCTTTGGTGACAGAAAAACAAAAATAGTTTTTTTTAATTTGTATAAGTAGCTCTTGAGATGAGTGCGATCAACTAAACAAAGTCTTTAATTCAGTTATAATACTAATATAGAAGTAATATTAGTATTGAACTATTGATTTTATAATTGATACATTATCTGTGTAAAATCGATTGATATAAACTTACTCGTAGATCGTGGATGAAACAACTGGAATTAATCAAATTTATAGTTTCTTAGCAGAACCTTTAAAGTGTTTTTCATGGAAAACTTTTCAGTCTTTTTGTTATTTATATATATTTTTTTAATAAATAGAAAAGGATTATTAATATTATAATAGCCTAAATTACAAACATTTTAATATTTGTGATAATTATGCTTATAAGTATAAATGTCACAAATGAATTTTCTATACATCCTCTTATATAAATACTCGTAGTTCAAATACGTGTCAATTTATATCAAATATTAAATTCACTTACCTATATTACTTTTAACGGTGTCTCGTTCCTGATCTCCTAATATGGCACTAACACTAAATTTGAGCAACGGTTTTTTTTGTTCTGTATAGTCCTCACAGTTTCTAACCAAGTCCTCGGTAGTCTTCTCCTTTTCACCTTCATCACCGGAGTTTTCTTGATAGCTGTGCAAGTTGAACCGCTTTTCCAACTCCTCAAGCCGACGGATACCAGATTTCTTACACGCAAATGGTGGACAGTCGAAAGAACCACAATGACAACGACGTGTTAAATTCGGAATATTTAAAACCTCCTTTTCAGAAGTCCTATCATCATTTCTGTTATACAAATCGTGGCTGTAGAAAACATTGTCGTTTTTCACGTGAAAATCCTCGTCTCTACTCTTCGAATCTTCATCTTCTACCTTCTCTATTTCGTCTGTTCTATTTTCTTCGTCGTGTTCCATCATCCTGGGTTCGTCTACTTCAGGAGAGTTCTCCCGGGAGTAACTCTGCCTATAGCTTTCTAAGTGTTGATTGAGAAATTGATTGTGGAAGTTCACCGTTTTGTGTTGATGCAGGATATTGTCTACCAAAAACGGGGACGTCATGTTAAAAGCGCTTACATTTGTCTTGTAACACAAATTCTGTATAGTTTTTAACATAATGTTGTGATTTGAAACCAACGGATTGATTTTTATCGTTCCATGCTTCAAGTCTGTGGGGTACATAACGTATTTTTTGAAATTATCTCATTATTCAATATCACTAAATGTCAAAACACGATCGAATTTCTTATTGGCAAAAACGTGTGTCCTCTGCTGCGCTTGAACATCGACTGGCGTTGGGGTGTGTTCGTAAAATGGGCGGGATTTAGGGTGGTTTTTACCCGCTTTTGTGTTGATACGTCCAAACTAAGATGACCTCTCCCTCTCTAGCGGACAAAACAATTCCCTATAAAAGTGAGATAGGTAATGTCTTGGGTCTATTATAATGGTCACTTGGTTTGCTCGCAAGCTTTATTTTTCTGCTACACCGAATTCAATTGCACCCTTATCGCTTTCGAAATAAGGGTGCCTTTCTGAATTTCGATGATAATTTTCCACTTGCCAAGATGTATGCAATGGCCATGTTTATAGCCTTTATTCATAGAAGGGAGTTAAAAGTTTCCGCACCCATTCTCCGCCGTATATGGTATTAATTCTATTTGTTTTATTTATTTGAACGTTCGAGACAGCTCTTCGGGAAATAATATTCTTTTATCGAAATTTTTACTATGTACCCGCAATGATCGAATGATAAATTTAATATAGTAATAATTTTTGTAGGTGGAATATTCAAAAGCGAATTTCGTGTACTTTGTTTAGTCTTGACAAAGGCTATACTCGTATATATTTTTACGTTGAGTAGGGATGAAAAAATAATAAGGTTTTTTTGTGAATATGATATTGTTGCTGTTAGCCATATTGGCCTTTATAGCGACAACGGGAAGGTAGGGAAGAGGTTACTCTTTCCCTGAAAAATTGCAAGCAGTATGTGGCTGCTTGAGAGACTCGACGGCGGTAAGGGCGTCCCAGGCTTGCAACCGTCGATCAGGCTGGGAATAAAGATTTTATTGTAAATCTTATATAAAACTCTACTGTTATTCAGTGCCTGAAAGATAACGGACAAACGAGAGTACCTACTGGATTTAGAAATAAATTATTATTTCTATAATCAAGGTTGAAGGGAGCGTGTCAAATAAACTTAGGTATGGCGAAGAAGAGTATGTTTTTTTATTTAGATGATAAAGATGACACAGGTTAGACAATAAACGTTTTTTTTATATTTTAGATCTTGCTATACAATTTTTTACAATTTTCAATGATAGGTATACCTACCTACGTTTAACAGATATTATGTAAATTTTTATTTGTTTGAAATTTTAATTTTTAAAATTTTACTTATAGACTGAATGAAATAATTTATATTTTTTTATCGATAACTTAGAATGTTTTATTGCAAAATAAGCCAAATTTTAACATGATAATATTAATAATTTTACAGATCTATAGTTCTATAAAACTTTCGTCGTTAGGTACTAACTGACAGATAACGCACAGACGAAACTATTGGATTTGGAATTTATCATATAGGTGATTGGTGGGTGTAGGGGAGGACTAAAAGAGAATATCCCGAAATTTATACGGAGACAAGTAGAACAGTTTTTTCACGATTTTTCATTTGACGTCTCATAATCCACGCAAACAAACGGGCAGGCGAAGACTAGTTTTCAAAATAATAGCATTACTTTGAATAATAATAAGTTTAAAATAAACAAATACTAATGCATCATGGCGACTGTATCTCAGTGGGACAGCGCAGTGAAGATTTGGGAGTCAGATACAGTTCAATACAGGGAATATTTTTTTTATTTTCCCCACTTTGACAAGAAAATACGCGGCATTGATTCCGCCACTCAATACGTAATGTGTCGTAACGGAGTGTCTTAACACTGCGTTCCTTCTGCCTACCGTGCTGTAATTATTCATCATCATCATCATTTTTTTTTAAATCTATGTCAAGTGAACCTTGTACCACATCAAGTTTCTTTTCAACCTCTATTCTCAACAACAGTGTGTCCAAAACTGAGATTGGGAAAAAAGATACATAAGAAAAGAAAAAAGTCAATTTCACTATTAGCCACTCCCTTCTACGTTATTGGTTGTTCTTCATTTCTTAAAAGATCTTACAAACGTAATAGAGAAAATTGTAATTTGTGTCTTATTATAAAACAAATAAAGTTTAATTTATTTTGAAAATATTGCAAAGAAGGTTACGATAAAAAAGATTTTAAGGGTTGACCTATGAATATAATTTCACTGTATTTGAATCGACTACAGTAAGTGACTATAGAGCTGCGTTTTTCTTTAAATATTATCGGATTTTGTGGTGATTTGCGGTTTTTCATCGTTTATTAAACGGTTTTTTATAAGTTGCGATTTTTTATTTTCTGTATTAATTTGTGAATATGCTTTAGAGTTTTAGTGATGAATATTTTGTTCTTCGTTTTTTGCACGATAGTAGGAAAGAATTTAGTGTTAATATACAACGCTCTACACTTTCCGTTCCTTTTTTGGACGTCGCGTGTTGAGTAGCGGAAATCAACGCCGCGCCTTGTCTTGCCAAGGTGAAAAAATAAATAGAATTAATTACTTTACTCGAGAACTGGGAATAGGAAAGATTTTTGATGTAGTTGTATTTCTATTTCTGGAATGAATAATGTTGTGATAAACCCTTTTGTTATCGACATTACTTCAATATCAATTAGTTTATATTAATTGAGTGTTCTCGACGTATTTGAATTAATTTAATTAGTGGGATCGTCTTGGATGATTGTTGGTTCGATGTCAGTTTTTCTTAGAAGCATAACATTGAGTTTGGCCACCCAACACACAATCCCGAAAATTCGCCGGGAACCAGAGAGCGGAGTGTCTCAAGCTAGAGATTCCGTCTGCCTACCCTGTAATTTGCAGGAGAGTCGTGAAATTGAAAACAAGAAGATATTGCGCTACACGCTTTATATTGTATTATATTTATATTTATTACTAACTGGGTCGCGTATCGTTATCGTTATTCGTTTATTGTCTAAAAGTTACCCACCCCTTTGAACGGTGTTTATACAATTAGATGATTCGATACGGACAGTTGTGAAGGGGTTGATGTCAAAACATAAGTTTAAATTTATATTTTTGCTTTGTGCTCTACTTAAGTTAGATAAAAATAAAGAATATTTTTATTGTCATTTTCGTGGTATTTCTTATATTTTGTTTTGTTTTTTGTTCTTATTTTTTTTAGTTTATAGCAGACAATAAAATATTATTTACTTACTGTTCTTAAATGTATATAATAATTTGAATATTTTTATCTTTACACTTACACATTTTCCTTTTTGCAAAATAGACGAAGGTATTCTTAACTATTACAAAACATTTTATTGCGAGTAAAATATAAACCATAAACAAAAAAACAATCTAGAAATTTAAATAATATTATCGATATCAATAATATAATAAATAAAACGAAAAATAATATAAATACATTGCAATAAATACCAATTTAATTAAAGCTATAGCCGTTACTAATTTAAAAAAGAAATAAAATAAAATATTGCCGCGTGCGGTTGACAGTTGACAGAGATTTTGGCGGGAACACGCGACTATTGTCAAATTAGTCTCGCGTTTAAAAATTTGTCACAGATTAAGGAGGGGCGCCTTTTTGATTATTAATTAATTGAAAGGAGTGTTATTTAAACGTATTTAGATGAAATATTACTGAAATGTGGTATATATAAAAATATATACTTTATATTAGTAATTTCTCTTAATTAATAATTTACTGAATTTAAGTACTGCCTTAGAGAACAAAAAATGTTTCAAAGTAATTACTTACCGTTGTTACTATTGTTGTGTATAAAATACGGCCTAAATTCTTCTTCATTCCTTCAAGCACTATATTGTACATTCACATCGATTTCATGGAAACTAACATTGCGTTAGATTAGCGTCTAAAAGTAGATACTTATCTCCACCTTACCTAATACCAACTTTTACCTACCGGCGGCTTTGTCTGGTTCGTCTGGTTTTTTTTAACTATACGCTATAATCGACAAGTAACAGGGTATCAAGATAGGCAGAGGGGACCTGGGAACCGAGCGTTACGACCATTTGGTTCCCATTAAGGCACTTGCGTTCTGTAATTTCCAAATTTTTTAAGGCTATATTGCATGGTGGAGCTCAACGCCGTAAAACAAGTCCAATTAAAATTAGAATGCACTCTACACATTCGAATTTTGAAGTTAAATGAAGTATGGACTATCCGACACAAAGATTTTTCAATTCGAACCAGTAGTTCCTGAGATTATCGTGCTCGTACAAACAAACTCAGTTTTAGCTTTATAATATTAGTATATGTAATATGTATATGCTACAATAATCATTATATAAATGAAAGGGCAGCAGATTTTTTATTTTATGTAAGCTATAATGACAAATTACACGGATATTATATTTAAAATATAACTAACTGGTTTAAAGTAATAAGTTATGATTATTAAATTAGATTAAAAGATATATTAAATCTTTTTAATAGGATGCTACCGTGAAGCAGTTTTAAAGGGTAACTAACGACTGCACGTGATGAGCGCGGATTCAAATATTGAACAGAAGGTTCCTATTAAAAATAGTAGTTTTTTTTATTTGAGAAAACCTACTATTAAAACGATTCCCTAATTTTCGCAGAATTTTTGAGATATTGCGAGGTGACAATTCCTAAAAATACCAGTTTTTCTCTTTTTACTAAAGCAAGGAAATGAAAATAATTCGTTCCCCCGAGTGGGAATCGAACCCACAACCATCACGTTGACAGTCACACAACTTTCGGTTATGGTGAGGACGGCTTCAATTATATAGAATAGGATTTCTTTTGTGCAGTGTTAATAGCAGTGGCGTAGCTAGGGTATTTGCTGCCCGGTGCGGCTTAGGGGACTTGATGCCCTTTAAAATGGTCTAAGGTCTAAAAAAAAAACCAAAGTGTCAGACACTAAAATGTGACATTGGCTACCTTTAAAAAAAAATAATCATCGACTTTGATGCCCCTTTCCTTTTGGTGCCTGGTGCGACCGCACCGCTCGCACCCCCCTAGCTACGCCACTGGTTAATAGCATCTCATCCCAGATCCCGCATATACCATATTAGGTAGTTAGATAAACTCCATATTCCATATTCTTATTCTCTTATTCTCCGTTCTCCATATTCCATTCCATTTCCACATTGCCTGATGAGTGGTCAAACCGAACACCATGCTTTGTCACAAAGACCAAATAAAATAAAATAATTTTAATTATTATTTTTAACTCACCTAGGAGATTTGTTTTATTTAAATTACTTTCATTTCTCTGCTCTGATAGACAAAGCGCGGCGTTATGTTCCGTGACTTAGGGCACAATGAATATCTTGATAATTGGAGTGGATGGAAACAGAGTGTCTTTACTTGTTTCAGCTTATTTCGCTGCACGTTGTAATTTAATTGTTTAACATTTAAAAAAACTATTTATAGTCGTATACTTACGCCATCTGCTATTGAATAGCAGAAACTTCAGTAAGTGACATCTATCGTTGAACAGATAATATATAAAATTAAAATATATCTTATAACTTTCTAATATTTTAATAATTTGAAATTATTTTCATCTTGTATTATATTTATTTCAAATATGATGTTTTAAATATAAAAAAGATGTAAGCTGTTGTTTAAAACTCGTCTAATAATAATGTTTTTTATATAATTAGTTTTAAAGAATAAGTCAAGTATAGCAGTGCTTCTCTTAATATTTGTTGTTATCTATTCTCTTGCAGAGCTAATATTAAATTTGCGCAAAAGATAAATTCTAACGCAATCTTTAGCGTAAAGAGTAACACCCAATATTAATAATTAAACACGTTTCCTGCCCTGCCCTCAATTATACGGATTCGGGACCGAACTACCTATCAAACGCTACCAATTACCTATGTCAAATATACTCATGTAACCTCCTCGGCCTACCCCTCTATTACCTAGTGTTAAGACATTCCGTTTTCTATTTTCCGCCAAATTCTGGAAGCATTGCGTGTTGACACCAGAGCGCAGAAATTAAAATATTAATTTAAATTAATATTTCATTTCCTCCTGTAGGGATCAGACCCACAACCGACGCGATTACCGTCACACCGTTACCGTTTAAATATTAAGTGAAATTCATATCCACACTACACTATGATGACCCTTATACTAACCTATTATCTATTAATATTATAAAGCTGAATAATTTGTTTGTTTTGGTAGCTAAAAACTAGAACTATAAATGGAATTAAAATAAACAAAAAAACACTTTGGTAAGCGGCATTTAATTATAAAAAGAAAATTACAAAAGATTAACATTAAAATAATATCACTAGAAATCTTACAAATTATTCTTAATCTATCTTTATATATTAGGCTGAATAAAGGGAATACAAAGGCATAATATGAATTGTATTATTTTTATTATTAGTTTCACAGTGTATCTCACACATAGCAGGGGAGGCAGAGAGAACTTATGTTGAGACATACAAGTGCCCAGTTGTCGAGATTTGCCCATTGCGTAACTGAACCCCGCGCTTTAGTAACCTTGTTACTTAAAGAAACGACATCTCAAATTTATCTTTTTAATTTATTTTTTCATGATCACACCTAATACTTACATAAGGAATTATACAATATCACATTTCACACATGCAGAGAACAAAAATTACTACAACTGAGATTGAACCTCCTATATTCAGCCTAAAACATAAAGACAAGTGAAGACATGTATGGATAAAAGTATATGTCATAATATTTGAACTCCAAGAACATTTAATTGTAGAAGTTTGTTTCATAACAGTTTTAATATTGTTTTAACACAAAAAAAATCTATACTTATTATAACTAAAGCTTGTTTGATTGAACATCTTAATCTCACATTTTACATTTTTTTTTGTATTTAATAATTTATTAATTTAAGCACTCTAAACAGTCAACAGTCAATAGGAATAAACTACAAAAAATATTCAAGATACAGAAAGATTTCTAGAGCTTACAAGTGCTCTTGTATTGCACAACTTTTAGATAATTTTTATAGTTAGAATATAGGTAGTAAATTGTAGATCTTTTTCACAAAAAAACTAAAGTACATTTATTTCTATTGAAAATCAAAAAAATATGTGACAATAACCTTCGCCCATACACATCCTCGAGTGATGTAAATTTAAGGTACATTAAAATCTCTTGGTAACAGTAGTTATGGAAATACCATCACAGCCTACAGGCATTTACAATTAATTTCTTAGTTAAAAAACTAAACAAAAAATTAATCGAAAAGTGAAAAAACGTAATTTACAAATTTTAAAAATGTCAAAATGTTTTTATTTATTTTAATATATATTTTATTTTATAAAGTATTATAAAACCATTGTTATTTTTTTCACCATATTACATAATAAGAACTTACTAGGTAGGTATTTCATTAAACATTTTTTTTCTTAGTTTATTAAGATTTTCAATATTTCGCTTCACATTATATAATTAAATTACTGCAAAAAAAAAAATTACCCGATTTTACAATATTTTTGTATTCCGTTATAAAACACAACCCTTTTATTAAATTACAATTAACCAAGTGTGCAAAAGTAGTCTAACCCACAATTTAATTTTAATTAAATTTATTTTTTTTGAGATATAAGTTAATTAATGATTAACACAACTAACATTTTATATTCATCCATTTTTTTCTTTATTTTTGCTTTCTATATTTAGCAAACAGGCAGAAAGAGCCTAGTGTTTTCACATATCACATCACATCTCTTGAACACTTCTCGTCACTCAATCTACTTCCCATTTATTATCTTTATCAAGCAATGACAACATTTTTATATAACATAAAGACCTTTTTTAAATTTATATTTCTTTTACACATGATAAATACTTAATATTAATAAAAATATTATTCAATGTATATACTCGTACAGAAATAAAATAAGTACAAGAGATGTGCAATGATAAAAAGAACTCAAATAACTATTATAACATTTTTTATCTTATAAAACTAATAAAATAGTGTTGTATTTTTTTAAAAATATTTGACATAATACAGATAAAAAATCGTGGGTCACATTATATAGCAACTGTCCTGAGACAAAATGAAAAAGTAAACAGACACAAAAATATAAAAAAGCACCACAAAATTGATGTTTTAAAAGGTTTTTGAATAATCTATACAAAATTATAATAATAATTTTCAATCAAATTATATATAATTTAAAATCAAATTATAAAAAAAGCATTGCAATATGTGATGACAGAATATGAAGGAATTCTATTTTTTTAATTATTGTCTCTGTTCATTCAATTATGATTAATCATTAATAAAAACACAAGTAATTGACTTTTTAATCTGTGTATATTATTTGCATTTATTTATTATTATTTGAGTTCAATTAGCAAAATAGAAACAAAAAAAAAATTTCCGAATATAATTTTGTTCATAAAAAAATATTAAATTAGCTCCAGGCTTTAGATATTAACAATATTTTTCAAAGTCATAGAATTTGACTAGCTTTTAATTTTGACATCGTAAGCTCTGTACATATATAAAAAAAGTTGTGACAGTAATTCATTAAAATATGCTTAAATTATAAAAAAAAAATAAAAATTAATCACTGGCTTAGTTATCCCTGGTTTAATCAAACAAAAAAATTAAATCTATACAAAAAAATAATTAAAATATAAGAGAGCATTAAAAACCTTAAACTAAGTACAAAATAAATCACGCACACACCAAACTAACTAGCAAAGTTGCACCATTCCATACAAAATGTATGAAAACAATTAGAAATAAAATCAAAAAGAAAAAACAAAAATCCATTTTTTTTATATACTATGACTCTAATGACAATTCAATTTTATCACTAACAAATTCATCACCTTTTTTCACACTTAAATTATGAATAGTTTCATCACTTATTTCATCACTTTTCATTAGATTGAGTCCTACATCATTTATTTCGTCATTTTTCATCAAATTGAGTCCCGCATCACTAATTTCATCACTTTTCAATAAATGTTTAAACTGTAAATGTTTTTCCAAACTCGACTTTTGAACACAACGGTATGAACATTGTGGACATTTCACGGACTTTTGTCTTGGCTTATACGGTTTTATTTGATTTTTAATGTCTAATTTGTCGCCATCTTTTTCATTTATATGCCTTTGCTTATGTTTAGTCAAATTAGTTTTTTGAACGCATCTATAATTACATATATCACAACTGAATGGTTTCTGATCTGTGTGTAGGTACATATGTTTAACCAGATTGGGTTTCTGAACAGTTCTATAATCACAAAATGGGCAAGCAAAGGGTTTGTAGCCAGTATGGGTTCTCTCATGAACAACTAAATTATTCTTTTGGGCACAACGGTATTCACAGTATCTACATGCAAAGGGTTTCTGCTTCATATGAACCAGAATATGTTTGGCCACATTATTTTTTTGTCCCGATTTATAATCACAGAAGGTACACGCGTAGGGTTTCTCCCCTGTGTGAGTTCTTTCGTGTATTTTTAAAATGGCCGGCGATTGACATCTATATGCGCATTGGCTACAACTGAACTTTCCTAGTTTTTCTAAATCATTATTTTCACCGTTCTCACAAGTTTTTGCGTGAGATTTTAACACTCTCTTTGAAGGAAATATATCATTGCATTTATAGCAAACATATTCACCTTTTATGTTCATAGTCAGTTCTTCCGCCATTTTGTTATGTGAACTAGAATGGTTTTCATTTTTTTCAGCAATCACATAATCATTAGTATATTCATAAAACATTTTATTTTGATCTGTCGGTTTCAAATTTTCTTTTGGTTCTTCAATTTTATCTTTTTTCTCATCTTGTCTTCCTTTTTTTAAATCCTCCGTATAAGGACTTGTGTTATCAAAATCTCTGTGCATTACTAAATTTTGGGGATTTTCTCGGAAAATGTCGACGTGATTTTGTACGTAATTTTGTTGGCGGGAATATAGATCTATTGGATTTAAAGCTGGTACTGCCATATGATTGTTATATATAGGATATATTTGTTCATGGATATTTGTGTTCGGCTGAGTGTGGTCCGTCTGTTGAGTGATTTCTCCTAAAAAATAAAAACATGAGTATTTTATTACACGCCCTATGTCTTGCATATAGCAAAATAGACAGAGAGAACCCAACCTTAAGACATTTTCCGCAAAATTTATGTAGTGAGTGGTTGATCTCAATGCAGGGCTTTGTCTTGTTACTAGAGCGAAGATATTATGATAATTATCCCTTACATTATAATTTATAAAGGCAAATATAAATCCCACAATAAATAATAAAAAACTAAATGCCAGCATAGTTCATATCGACTTAAGACATATTTATTAAAAAAAAAGAAACTAAAAGCCAGTTTCAATATAATGCTCTTTAAGGATACACATATATTTAATATTTCTAAGCTAACACTTGTTTAATTGCCTTGTATGAATATTTTAGACAGGTTAGAAAAGGTCAAAAGTGTCTAAAATAATTTAGCATACAAGTATTATGTCGTTTCTTATTCACATTATGGTCGAAAATAGACATGGTCACTATGCGAAAAAAAAATAATAATATGTTTCTTAATACAATAAATATTAAAGACAAAAATATTTTAATCTTAATATAATATAATCATAATATAATTTCATTAAAACAATATTATGTAAGAAATTTAAAACAATGACAATGATGTCATTGTGGGTCATTAATAACAGGGGTAACAAATAAATAGCCTTGGATTTTAGTTTTACCCCATTTTTTTTACTTTCCCGCTCAGATAACTTCTGACATAAATACATATGATACGATACATAATACAAAATTTATTAACAGCCTAAAATCTTAAAAATGAATAGGAAACAATCCATGTTGTGAAAGAAACTACACTCGACGATCGACTAGTCATAGTCGCCCTGAAGTTATCTTTAGATAGCTACACAAATTTTATTTGATAATTATTTTCTACCCGACAGCACGTGGACAATAGGCAAACGTTCAAAGCGGCCACGTCTCGTTGACCAAATTGACTAGTACTAAAAAATGTTTACAAAAGTAACTCACCATTAATTCCACCATTATTTAAGCCTTGATTTATATTCTCATAGAAGTAACCGTCGTCATCTTGTTCGGATTTTATATGGCAGGGCATTGGAAACAAATGCTTATTTTGGTCTAATTTCTGTTCGTGTATTACACCTGAATTGAATATCCTGTGATCCAAACGCTGCGCCAACGTTTGATCCAATCTTTGGGCTAAACTTTGATCTAATCTTTGTGCCAAAGTTTGATCTAATCTTTGGGCCAAAGTTTGATCTAACCGTTGACTAAATGTCTGGTCTAATCTATCCAGATTTTGGTCTAAACGCAAAGCCATGTTTTGTTCTAAACGCTGCGCTATATGCTGTTCTATCAAATGATTGTCAACAGAATTTTGAACAGAAAGATTCCTTCTAGATTCTTCTTGATTTAAAATAATATCATTTTCTATGTTGTGGCGACTCAAATTCGAAAGATCGATTTCATTGACTAACTCTTGTTGCATGTCTCGATTAATATTTTGCGGAATGTCATTTAATCGTAAATTTTGATTCATTTCTGCCATCCTCAACTCCTGTTCGTGAAGGAGACCATTGTGAAGATCTATTTCGTTTAAATTTCTGGCCATCGTCAAGTCCAAATTCCTAGTCAAATTCTGAGTTAATATATCATCATGCCTTAAATTTTGCTGTAATTCATTAGGTACAGAAATGAGCTCCATATCCATGGTCAAATTTTTCGTCAAATGCGCTGGTAGTTCATTAAAATTTAGAGAACGTGTCAAATGGTTAGTTTTCAGCATCAATGTGGACATTTGTCGCGGTGATATAGGCAATTGAAAATTATGAACTAATGTGCTGTTATTTAGTGAGGATTGCATCGCTTGGTGTAGCTGTTCCATCGATATGGCGGTATGTTGATAATCTGTGGTATCCATTTGGTGGGATTTTTGCATCTGTAAAAAGAAAAAACGCTTAAATTATTTTCAAATTCCACCAAATTAACACAGACATAGTTTAATAGTAAACCCTGTAATGGTTGTGACTTCGATCTTTAATCAAAGGAATGCCTATTTATTCGCTCTAGTAGACAAAGCACATTGCAGTTCCACCACACTAGGTGATGTTTAAGTGTTTTAATTATTAGATGTTCTTAAATATTTCTTGAAATTCTAAAAATTTTTGTACCTGATACATTATATTTATTCTTAATTTACACAAAACTGTTTCTTTATAACTTTCAATTCACAATATTGTACACGTAATAAATTATTTAATAAAACACTAATTAAACGACTATCTATTGACAACTAAAAAATCATTTTCCTTTAGATAATCCATATGAATACAAAAATCGATAATTTCTTTATCAGTCTTAGACGATAATGCTAATTTGGCGTACGTCTTATATTTGGAGTCCCACGGTTAAAGTGACATATCTCCTATTTAAATTTAGTGAATATATATCAAAAATATACTTTTTTGTGAGAGCAGTCGTGGCACAGGGACACCAGAATGCCATTGAAAACGTGACAGATTGTAGGGTCGATTCCGACTCCAATAAATATAATATTTAATAGTTTCATTTCCTCACTCTGGTAACAAGACAAAGCGGGACGTTGAATTCCGCCCCTCCACAGTCAAAGCCTGGAGAATTCAGATAAAGGTGGGGAAGGGAAGTATCTTAATTGCGAAGGTGTGTAAGACACACATAATTTTTAAAAATCAATGTTTACTTTGAAAGCAAACTACTTATTATGTAGTATTAGAAAGTCATAAAAATAAATAAATAAATCAGAAATAAAATTAGTTAATAGGAACAAAATCATTAAGAAAAAATCTTTGAACTTTTAAAATTATTGAAAGGTATTTTCCCAGCATAATTAGACAAAATCCGTCATCCACCACAAATTCATTATACTGTTAAAATTATAATTGCATTATATTCTTCACAATTTTGTGATAGATCACATTTTACACTTATTAAAAATGGTGTCAAGTTAAACGTAAAAGAAAATATCTTAAAGAATAAGTTAACTTAAATTCAAGTGTCAAATTACAGTGTACTCTAATATAATAATATTTTCGAAACGCCATATATCAAGAATTCAATATAGTAATATTCTACAGTATCAAATACAGGGAAAGTGTAAAAAAAAAGAATATCTAATATTGCACAAACAACTTTTTCTACAATCTTATCTTTAAATTATTTTACAATTAATAATCTATGCTTTTTTTCTTTTTTCTTCCAATATTTAACTTGGGCCACTTTACCAAAGAAAACACACAATTCATCTTACAAACCAATTAAATTGTTATCTGACATAATCTTTTAGGCATAGTAACAATGTTGTTGAATTAATATTTTATCTAATCTGTATTGTATCCAACAGATAAACTAAAATAGACATGTGGAGAGTACACGCTTAGGCATTATTGTTTTGTATTAAAAAAAATTATACTTCTTATCATTTTAATTATCTGGGAATGACTTTAAAGCTCTTTGGTCAAAGGTTTTTTTTATATTATATGTATTATATTTTGTGATATATATTTTTTCTTTTAATTAAATTCTAAATATTGTTAAAAACATACAATACAATCACTTTTGAATGATCAAATTAACTGTCATTGGCTTGGGGGCCAGCTCTGCAGAAAAGAGCCAGTGACAAACTCAGCAGTTATCTTTTCATTATAACAGTTACAACTTAAGTTACAATTTTATTATGTAATCCTAATATTTTTTCAGCTTTTTATCCTACATAGAATGAACCTAGAATTAAGATTATCCTTTCTCTACTTAGATATAAGTGATAAATTATTGCATATCTTCCATCCAGTAACATACAGTATGAATTCAGCCAGCTAACATGAATTGTCTCTAAAAGGAGAAAATTAGTAATGAAAGTTTCTTAACACAGGTCCTTTATTGATCAAGCTAAAAATCATTTGACTTTATTTTTGTTTTTACTTCACATCCTGCACTTGCACTTTCTATAACCAAACGCACAGACATTTCGTCAAACTCACAACACATATTGCAATAAGTTCTCATTACACCATAATACCTTCAAATGATTTTTTATTTTTATAAAAGTATTGATACTAATATTTTAAATTAAACTAAATTGATTTTATAGAATCATAATATTACCTAATAAACTGCAATAACTATAATAAAAATGTAATTGTTTGATAAAAAAACTCAGTTTATATTCTTTATATAATAGTTTAAATAACAATTTGTTATCTTTGTGTTTTTTTTTTTTATAATAGTGACATAATACCTATCAATAAAGTAAGAAACATAAAAATATTTTCAATATATGTTATATATGTCACATAAAAAAATAAAATATATATTAATATAAATCTTTAACTGGCCTTTTCATGACCTTGATAGTTGTAAGATGTATGTATGATATCTTATATTTTAAAACTTTTTCAACTTAACAATATATATATATTTATATTTTTGTATCAAAATGGGTAACCTTTATACTATAATAGAAACAAAAATAAGCATTTATATTAAACAATTTTTAAAATAATAAATTTTGCAGTAATCACTTTAAAACTTTTTAAATTGCAAACAAAATTAAAAATTTACTTACACTCTCCATATAAATTTTATAATTCTCTTCATCTATTAAATTGCTTTCTTCTCGTTTCACAAAATCCATATTCATTTTAATATAATTTGAATTACTAACTCTAAACCTAAATCTATTTTTTAACGTACAGAACCTAACCTAACAATGTTATTTACATTTATTAATAACATAAAATAATCACTAAAAAATATAAGAAAAAGCCAAAAGGTAGCAGGATAATAAAATTACATGATTCACAATTAAAGGTCAAGATTATACTTGAAAGTAATAAAACAAAAAAGATATATATTTTTTTGTTCGTTTGACGTTAGCGAGTAAAAGAAAGGAAGCTAGACATAAATAGTAGAGCGCCGTCAACGAACATCTGTCGTTTTGTCTATTGTTTAAATGTTGCTACTTATTGAAGAAAAAAAAAGTGTTGCCACTTAAAAAATAAAAATATTATGTTACTTACAGTTTAAACCAATAAATACCGTATAGTTGTGAGTGAATGCCGTATATATATTTTTTAAAAATTTAGTTTCATCATACATATTTATATGTATAGCAAACATTATGTTAATACCTACTTATTTAAAGAAATATAAATTACTTTTTTGTAGCAATATAGCAAAAAATTGATAAAATATTTTTTTGATGTGTATGTACTCAATAATTCACTTCACATAAAATATTGTTACTACAGTAATTACGATATTTTAATGAAGTGAATTATTAATTAAACTGTTGGCTTTCAAAAGTGTTGCCAGTGACTTAAATTATATAATAATCGAATATTCCGAGCAAAGTATTTTTTAACCTTGAACGTTGACATTTAATTTTAAGTATCGGTACCGCTGAATTTATGTTTATCCGCCAAGCTAAAAATATTTATTTTAACTCTAAAGATTTGTCAAAAAAATTACTGTCGTTACAATATTATACAAAATCCTTTCAACAACAAATTAAGTAAGTATTTGTTTCAATTTACTCGATTTTATGGTTGTTTTCTATTTAACTATAAATCTTTATCGGTTTTTTATTTGAATATATTTATATTTCCTTTGATATATTTTATAAATAATACTTCTAACGAGTTACTATAAATACTTATTGTAATTGATATACTAAAAGTATATCATATACAAAAATAGTATATATTCATAAATATAGGGAATTGGCAACATATTGTATCTCATTATAATGATGGTTAGCTATAAGATCAATGCTTGGATTTATCTATATTTATATACTAATGTTGTAAAGTTGAAGAATTTGTTTGGTTGAACAAACATCTCACATCAACATGTCCGGAAATATTATAAATATTACATATACACAATGCTGATGAATTATGAATTGAATCAAATTTTACCAAATAACTTACCAGAAGCTTTAATAAAATACTCCAATGCAAATAACTAATATTGTTGAAATTATATCAATTCTTATCAAGGTTCATTAAAAATAGAGTGCTATAATTATGACTTACAACATTTACATTGTATTTGTATAACTTTTTGATCTTTAAATTTAAGACATTTTTTTATTGTTTAGGGCGAAGACCTGCAATTTATAACAATTCCCCTCAGGGAGGATGAAACTCACAAGCCTTTGGGCTTACAGTCTCAGAGGCTTTTACACTACATCACAGCAACAACATTATATAATTCAATTAACAATAATTCATTATAATCATTATTCAATTAACAATATTTTATTTATTTGTACGAATTTTCAGATTATACTCATCTTGCAAAATGTCGAAATCAGCTTTAATGATTCTTGCTCAGGGTGCTGAGGAAATGGAAACCATCATCACAGTTGATATGCTTAGACGAGCTGGGGTAAAAAAATCATTATTCTTATTTATATAATAATAGAGCCTTTTAACCCAAATCTAATTTATATTTCAAATGTTGTTAGCAGTATTACTATTCATTTAAAGTTAACTTATTAATAGTGTTAGTATTATTTGACTCAACACCCTCTTTGCGTGTACCCTATTTGTAACCATCTTTTGTAGAGTCGGCCAACTTTTCTTTTTCCCAATGAAAGTGTTTCGTGTCAATGAATTTTAGAGAATCCACATACAGAGATCTAGTGAATTCTCTGTATTTTTCTATGTCATGGTCTAATGCTACCTGTTGTGTTGAAACCTGCTCAAAATTCAGCTGGTTCTCTTGGTTGTGACACTTTGATTGCCTTTATAGTAATATAGCAGAAAATTGTTCATAGATACTTGCTAGTATACTAATTGGTCTGTAATTTTCTATGTCTAATGGGATCTCATTTTTATGCAGCCAGCCAACTTTACTTGGAGCTTTGATTGTATGGTCAAATGGAATAACTGACTGTTATGTTTGACACATTATACATTTAGTAGCAGCGCTTTTTCTTGTTACCAGAATAAGGAAATGAAAATATTATATAATATATTTCCCCAATTGGGAATCAAATCTACAACCGTTTTGTTTACCTTCCCTCTTAGCGACACGGCACTTCTGCAATATAATTACCTCAATTGTTTGTGTATATATTTACAGATAACTGTAACAATAGCTGGTCTAGATGGTGACGCACCTGTTCTATGTTCCCGTCAGATCACTTTAGTTCCTGATAAGTCGCTGAATGATGCATTGGCTGAGAAACCTCAATATGATGCTGTAAGTTTACTTTTATTTTATTTAGTCTGCCGCACACAGCAGGACATGAGCAGGCAGAGGGAACATGGGAACTTAGTATTATGACACATCATTCCTATTAAGACACTTTTGTTTTCCGCCGATTTTTCGAGGCAGTGCTTGTTGAGTGACGGAACTCAACGCCGCGTTTTGCCTCGATATGAAAGCGAAGAAACGTAAATAAATATTTCATTCCTCGACTGGAGATTGAATCCATAACCAGTAAATTTTACAGTAACACCTTTTTGCCCCTTTTGTTTTGTGCTCCTGCGCCGCTACCGGCCTCACGCATTATTTTATTTAGTGTTTTAAAATTGTCTTTTTATTACAGTTTTATGCTGTATCCCACACATAGAAACCTGGGGTACCTGGAACCTGAGAAACTAGTTTTAAGACAGTTTTGCTTTGCGTCGAAATCTCGAGTCATTGCTTGTTAAGTAAGGGGATGAGACATGACGTGACGTGAACTCCACGCCGCGCTTTGCCTCATTACCAGAGCAAGGAAATGTAAATATATAATTATTACATTCTTTGAAAGGGTAATCGAACCTACAACCGTCGGGTTTGCAGTCGCTCGCATGTGTCCCTGCGCCACTATGGCCTCTAATTTCTATTTTATTATTTTTATGATCGTTTTTTCCTCTAAGGTAATACTACCAGGTGGTCTAGAAGGCTCGGAACGGCTCTCCAAGTCGGAGGTAGTGGGTTCATTACTAAAGGAACACGAGAATAGTGGTAAAATTGTGGCGGCTATATGTGCCGGTTAGTTATAAAATATAGATATTCCGATGATTTTAAGTGTCGTTGAAATAATTTAATAAAAAAGAGAGGAGATGGAGATATTTTTATTCCCCGAGTAGAGAAATATTGAACACATGGCCGTAGCGTTTACAATCACACTGCGCCACGGCGGCCTCAATGTTTTTTATATGTTTTGTTTGCAAGAATTGAATCTACAATTATTGCGCTTACAGTACATTAAACACACTAATTGTTCGCTTCTCTTTGTTCCGTGGTCAGAACGAAACTGTTAGGTATTTCATTATCTCAAATAGGAATCGACCCACAACTATCGCGTCTACAGTCGCATGCCTTTGCCACTGCGCCACCACGGTCTCAATTATTATTCGTATTTCTATTATTTGTTTTCAGCGCCAACGGCTTTTGTAGCGCACGGTGTGGCTAAAAACAAGCAAATAACATCATACCCGTCGACCAAAGATAAAATAACAGGAGATTATAAATATGTGGAAGGAGAAAGAGTTGTTGTTGATGGCAACATTGTTACTAGTAGAGTAAGTGTTGCTAGTGGGAAAAGTGCTTTCTTTATATTTTTTATATTAATTGTTTATATTATATGTGTATTATTAATCTATTATTATTATTCATGCAATGTTAGAAATTGTGGAAAACTCAATGAATTACTTTTGTAGCGTTACGCTGTATCTTGCGTATAGCAGGGTAGGCAAAGGAAACCTAGTGTTAAGACACTCTGTTCCCCATGCATGCACCAACCAATTTGTGAGTCTGCATGTTGAGTGACAACTCAACAGTTACCGGATGAAAAATTAAATAATTTATTTCACCAAGTGGGAATCGCTCCGGCAATCATTGCGTTTACAGAGAGACACTATTCCACCCCATTTTATAATGACTCTAAATAGTTTATAAAATTGTTTTTTAAGTAGAAATTTATGATTTTTTCCTTTATTCTTAGGGCCCAGGCACAGCATATTGGTTCGGTCTGAAACTCATAGAAATGTTAGTGGGCAAAGATAAAGCTGATCAAGTGGAGAAAGGAATGTTGATCTCAGGATATTAAGAAGATATCTTAAGATAGATCTTAAGACATGATTGGAAATCTTAAGTAAATCTCAAGATTTATATATGTTATAAGGAATTGGCTGTATTATATGTATGTTTAAATTTCGTAGGAATAAACTGTTTGATTATTGCTTTTATTGTTTTATTTTTCAGTTTCCTCTTTCATTCAAATTTATAAGGCTATACTCAAGGCTCATGATTAATGTCATGATAAATGAATAGTCCATTTATCAAAAAAAAATATTTTCAAATCAAACTAGTAGTTCCTGAGATGAGAGCGTATATAAGTATAGATTTGTCTCATTTTACAATTGGTTACAATGAGTATGAAAAGCGATACTTATACATGGTAAAATCGTTATTATATAGTAAAATCATATAAGAATTTTTATAGCTTGTTGTCTTCAAATCTCGCTACGTTCAAATTTTTATGTTTTTTATTTAATGTATGTATTAAGTAAGTTAAAATAATTAATTTTTTTATGTTGAAATAAATGCAGAAGAAAAACATTTAACCAAATTGAGGCCGTCGAGGCGCACTGTAGACACGAACGAAAGCTGTGAATATTCTCACTTGCAATGTTTACGTTTAAATGCTTTTATTTTCATTTGCTTCACTCTAGTATCACGGCGTTAAATTCCACCCCTGACTCCGGAATTCGTCAGAAATTAATATGATAAAAATAATAAGAAATGGCGGCTTTGATACGAAATTATGCCCCTTTTAAGGCAAGGCTATTATATTTGAGAATTTAACGATTATGTTACATTTCATTTTTCTGAACAAGTACTACCTGTAGATGCTAGCTGCAAAATTTCATAGTTCCAGGTCAACCGAAAGTGCTTTGTAAATGTAGAAAAAGTTTTTTTTTCAGGAAATCAAGTGAAAGTACTGTAGATCTGAGTATACTGTATATGGTTTGGATTTCAACTCGATATCAGTTCAGTTCTTGATTTATAGCGCTTCGAGCGTTCCAAAAAACTCCATCGTTCCATCTCCAAACATTCCTGAGATAAAGGCTCTTGACAGACACATAGACAGACGCATGGACAAGAAAGTTATAAGGGTTCTTTTTTCCTTAAAAAGTACGGAACCCTAAGAATAAATATTAATTTATAATTAAAAATAAAATCTAGACTTACTATTTCTCCATTTTAAAACCAATGACCTAGACCGAGAAATAAAAGATAGCTTAAATAAGTTTCATAACCCAAATGAGGTTTGGACCCACAGACAAGGAGTGCGTCACGATGACGTCACTTAATATAAATGACACAGCGGCTGTCCCACTCCCACATGCATTTATTTACTTTTAAAATCTGATAACGTATTTGGTATCTGTCCTAAGACCAAACGACACCTAAACGAGTAGGTATTCTTTTTAACATTTTTAATTTTATACAATACTTATCACAGATATTTTTATACATATATATTTGTTAATAATAATAAAATCTAAAATAAAATAAAAAATGTAGTGCCATAGGAACTGAGTGCCATAGGGGTGGAGCATATGGTACTCTATCCCTAGAAAAATGCAACCACTATGTGGCTGCCTGTGAGGAAAACTCACACTTACTAACTTATTATTTAGGTGCCTTGTTTACCATGAACGGCTAAATATAGGAATGACAGAACACAGAAGTAAAGCTTCAGTAACAATCGTATCGGCGCTGCGCACGCGCACGTTCAGCTGTGCTTATAGCGAAGATAACGATATGTCACACACTTTGCATATATTGCGTCTGGAAATTCCGGTATGTGTTGCATTTTAAATACGAATATAATTTATGTTTTTATTAAACATCACTGCCTAACTTGTGGTATATTTATATTTTAAAATATTTTGCGGTTGCATTGTGCTTACTGTTGACGTGTTGAAATGTTTTAAAATAAATTCAATACATTTTAATACATCTGTTATTTGCTTTTAACGGCGTAGATAAAGGATGTCTATACCTATAAGTACTCATATGTGGATTAAATGAACTTATTTATGTAAATCAAGTAATTTGTTTCAGTTATAAAATACGACAATAGGTACTACACATACAAAATGGACCGAGTCAATACAAAATGGATCGATCTCGATGCTCTTATCCTCGAATTACAGAAAACGGAAAATGAAATGCAGCGACAAAATACAAGAGATAGCGATGTGACTGGTAGCGACGTGAGTGGTTGTTCTGACAATGACGGCGACGAGACACCATTGTCTCATGCTGAGGAGAGTGCTATTGAGGAATGTTTAAATGATACGGAAGGTTCTCTCTCCAACGTAGACTTAAACATCTTTGATGACATCAGCGACGACCTACCGATGCACAGAACAAGAAAAACAAGAGGACAACGTACGTCCGAACGTGCGAATATGGATTTTAGAAGATGTGGCACAGACTACGAGTCCTCGTCGCTGGATGAAGAAGAAGCATACAGGAGATCGAGTTTGACAGAAATCAGTTTGGACAATCCGATATCGATGCTCAGTGAGGCAGGAAAGATTAACCCACAACAAGTTGAGACAGGAAGGCAAGCTACCACCCACAATACCAGATCATTTTCACCAAAGAAATTTAAGATAGATATACCTTCAATGAGCCAATGGAAATGTATTGAGCCTTTAAAGAAATATATAGAAGTAAATAATAAAAGAATTGTGAGACGGAAACGCAGAAACTCTCCGCCCATCAGGAAGAACGATAAGACTCATATACACAGTTTCTTCTCTGCTATGGCAGACTTGGTGTCAACCTTCCCCGATGAACACATAGTAACAGCCAAAGAAAATGTGCACCTTATTGTGGAGGATACGGTGAAAAAATTGAAAGAGTGGTATGACAATGACGACCCAAAGAATCCTAAGCACGACTTCAAATTTGACCATTCAGAGTACCTTTTATTACACCGCAAGATAGCGGAACTGCAATTGATCAATTAAGTTGCTATAGGTATAGAAAATAAAATGAAGACTTTTTATATAAGTTACTGGTCAGCCGTGGTTTGATTGTAATTTTTATGTTATTTGAAAAAGTCATGAAAAAACAAAAATATAATTGTAATGTATATATATATAAAAGGACTTGTCCTCACTGACTGAGGTAAGACGCACGCACAGCCGTAACCGCTGTGCGTAGAAACGTGAAATTTGGACAAATGTTTACTTTCATAATCTGGACTTCCACTTAGAAGGGATTTTGAAAAATTTTAACCCAAAAGGGGTCAAATAGGGGTTCAAAGTTTGTATGGAAAAAAATTTAAATCGGCACCGATTTTTATAAAAAATTAAATTTAGATTCTTAAAAATATTTAATTGAACACGTGTTTCGTCGTTTTCTAGAATTCTCCCCCTAAGGGTGCAAATAAGGGGTGGAAAGTTTGTATGGAAAAATTCTTAAATCGCCACCGATTTTTATTAAATTTCATATTTAGACTCTTAAAAATATTTAATTGTACGTGTGTTTCATGGTTTTCTAGAATTCACCCCCTAAGGGTGAAAATAAGGGGTTGAAAGTTTGTATGGAAAAATCTTTATATCGCCACCGATTTTTATAAAATTTGAAATTTAGACTCTTAAAAATATTTCATTGAACACATGTTTCATGGGTTATTAGAATTCACCCCTAAATACGCAAGCGAAGCTGCGCGCGTCCGCTAGTATTATATATTATTGATAAGAAGCTATCACGTTGATTGAGGCCATCAAGGTGCAGTGGGGCAGTGTCTGATTGGCAATAACTGCGGGGGCGATGCTGACCGAGATGTGATAAAAAAAAGTTATTCTGTCACTAAAACGGAAGAGGACGGAGTGTTTTAACACTATATTACAATCGTATTTTGTGATGATAATATCACTCATTCCGAAATAATAATAAGCTAATACCCATAATATATACCTACAGGATGTAACGCAATGGATGGTCTATGGGTAGAGGACCCCAGTACCTATCCATTTCACCCCCATGTATGTTAGCCGATTTTCAGTGGTACGGCAGATATTTGAGAATTTGTCGGAACCAGAACGAAAATTGGAACATGTTCTGAAGCCACAATGGAACAGCTTCCTAATTTTTGCGGATCGTAACATTATTAGTGTTGAGTCAAGTCTCATTAAAACATTATTTTCAACAGTTTATGCCGAATTCTCGAGCCATTGTGCGTTGAGTGGCGAAAACGACCGCGCGAACGGCACACTTTGCCTTGTTACCACAGCAAAAATATTAGACACTACTCCCCCCCGAGTGGAAATCGAACCCACAACGGTTGAGTTTACAGTCGCACCCCTGTGCCCCTCCTTGAGTGTAACCAGTTGTCAAGTAGATATAAGTTGGCAAGCCCGTTTGGTTAAAACTCATTATAATGAAGAAACTTTCATATGAACAAAAAAAAATAGATTTAAATTGTGAACAGCTTTATTACATTAATAGCACAATCGAGTAATACAGATACAAAAAATAAATGCAGTTAAACAGTGGTCTTTGAAAGAACAATAAATTAAATTATTTATTTATTCCACACTTTCACAGTAAAAACAAATATGAAGAAAAATACATATATCTATATATAATTAAACTGAAAAAAAACTCATTTTATTTATACATAATTCTAATTTAAAATAATTTTATTTTGTGAATAATATTTATAAATGAATTAACTAACATTTTATTTTATTTTTTATATGAATTAAATCATTAAAGTTCTTTATAATAAGCGTTACTTTCACACTTTTTATATAAATGTATTTGAAAATAGTACAAATATTAAGAAGTCAATTATCTATATTTTTTTCATAAAAAAAAATGTGCGTTTAATCTTTTTTATTTGAATACTGAATTTTTATATTATTATTTTATTTACTTTTTATAATATTGAAAAGTTGTAATGAAAATTTAAACACATTCATAAAATTATAATATATATTTGTAATGAAATAATTCACAAAATCTTAACGTAAGCAGTCTTTATTGAGAACATATTTTTATGATAATTTTAAAATTAAACATTTTTAAAAACAAGTGACATCTTCAAAAAAGAAAATTCGCCTAATGAGTATTTGTAGATAATATAGTAATAAAAAATGCATAACAATATAAAGCAAGAAAATATATTTTAGTTTTTGCTGATATTTTGTTATATCCATGGGGCGTATCAGAGATTTTTCAGGCGAGTCTGGACTTTACCTTTGAACAGATATGTTCGTGTGAAGATATTTTATTTCATTTTTTTAGGGTTATTTTTTTATCACTAAAATTTCAGGGGTAGGCACGGAACCCCCTATTCCTACGCTAGCTGTATCCCGTTGGTAGGACACACTCACTCTCCTGCTTCTACTTTCTGCTCAAATTTAGCCAATGCGGGTTGAGTGGTGGAACTCAACGCCGCTTTTTTTTAATGAGAGCTAGTGGCTGGTGTATCGAACCCAACCACCGAGTTTATAAACAGCCGGCCTCAACAAAATTATTATATAAACAAATATCATTTAACAATAATTTCAAATATCACCTGTTGAAATAGTACTGAATTTAAAGAAATCCATTCTTACATTAACTTTAATGTAATTCATATATTGAATAATGTATAAATTACTATTTTTATATTGTTTTCAAATAAAGTAATATTCCGAGGAAAATAATTACATAATTAATAAAAATTATCATTCGTTTGATATGAATATTCAAAGTAATTCCGTTCTCGTAACATTTCAACACAACCTATATACTTATAAAATTACAACACACTGTATAAAATTAAAACAAATTACTTAATTAATAATTAGTAATATTCAAGATTGAAAAATACGTGTATGAAAAAAGAGAAACTTTTTTCGGAAACGTATAATAATTTAAACATAATGAGATTTGAACCCGCGCCTCTTGGACACCGTTCGAGCGCTCTGAGCACTGAGCCGTACGTTCTTATCCAGTGAGCTACGTCGAAATTCTTATACGTTTGTTACAACTTATTTATGTCGTTAGCATTTATTTAAAACACACAAAAACACACTCAATATTGTAAAATGTAAGAAAATCGGTGGTTATAGTAATATATGATAATTATTTTCATTCTTATTGATAAGTTTGATGCATTTTTTATTATATTTTTTTATGCTAATCTATATATTTAAATGAGATTTTTCACATAAACTTGTTTGTTTAATTTTACCCATTCTTCTAAAACACAAGAGACCTTGACTGTTACTTGACATAATACAAATTAAAATGACCTATTTCATACGTCATTAACTCGTCAAGTCAAGTCATAACGACGTCTTAATTGTCAAAGAAGATTAGAAGAAACAAGATTTTCTAACTTCACTTCACTTTTACGCTGTATCCCGCATAAAGCATTCAAAATGTACAATATCTTGTAAATAATTTAGATTTTACTTCCAACGAATATACTGACTTAAAAAAATAAAAATAACAATTTGAAACATTGATGCATTCAAAAATACACCACTTTTTTTAAATTTTACACAAAAGAAAAAAATGGGAAAATATCATCAAAATTTTGCAACAAATTGGGCAACATCTTTACCAATTGTCCAAAAAGTCGAATCCGGTTTTCGGTAAAGTGCTACACGTTTCTGTCAGAGTTTCTGTTGACTGGAAATCTGTGCCTGATGATGCCTGACTAGAGGAGAGAAGGCCACGGTTTTCTTCTGAAAGATCTGGAAAAAATAAAAAATGGTTTTTTGTAAGTACATTAATGATACAAAGTAGCGTTAGGGTAGGGCGAGGTTGGGCGACGGCCCAGGGGCGCCGGATTAAAAGGGGTGCCGCAGACGCCCCACGACGTCTTCGAATAATCGCTGAATATATATAAAAAATAAAAAAAGGTTCCGACAAATTTTATTTTTAATTAAAAATACATCGAGATTTCTCAAATAAGATTAACAAGTAAAATTAAACTTATGAGTTACTCATCTAAAACCGTTAGGTACAGGTAAACATGATTGTATAATGTTAGAAACACTCAATTTGTAATGTTTATATAACAGTGACTAAGAACATAACCTGAATTTATAGCTGACTGTACTTAAACAAACATCATGGTCGCGGTTTGGTCTCAGTCCAATCTTGCACTAGTAAAATATTATTATATGACAATGGGAATGGATTCGCATTGCATCTTGAGGGGCGGAACTCGTCGCTTTGCTTCTTTACCGGGCCGGAGATATAAAAATAAATTATCACCTAATATCTCGGCCTCTAGTATATTAATATAATTAATTACTATATGAATATTTAACTGAATACACGTTATAATCATTACTTAATAAATAATAATTATATATAAATCACTTTCTTTATATTGGTTAATGATTCTTCTGGAAATTTATTACTGTAATTGACATTAATCACTGATCTATATTTGTCCAAAGAAATTATTACAACTACATTCGCAATACGTTCCTATAAGGGTTCCATTTTTTCTTTTGAAACACGGAACCCTAAAAAGCTTTAAAGTTAGTCGTAGAAGTTTTACCTTCACCTACCTGCCATATGCGTGGAGACGTTTGAAGATGAAAGAAACCAATATAGATAATTAAATATTTAGATTAATTAATTAAATGATAATTTTATTTTAAAACTAGTTTTTTAAGTAAATAGTTACATATGTTACAAAATAATCTGTCAACATCTTGTGTAATCTTAATTGTATTGACCAGACTGGATTTTTCATTCGAAGAATATAATATTTACTCAATATCTTGAGCATTTGATACATTTCGTTCTCCAAATTCTGTTCAGTTTAGTAGCACAGCCTGTGGGGTGGAGGGACCCAACGAAGAGCGAGGGATGGAAATTATTTTAAATACATAGTGGGGCGTCTAATGAGAAACAACGTTGCTCCAGGTTGCCTCTGCCCACCTTGCATTATGCGGGATTATCGCCCCCCTGAATGGAAATGGAACTCTCGACCATCGCGCTCATATCGTCTCTCAATGCCGTTCATATAATATATTAATTTAATTAGGTTCCGATTAACATATACATATATTTATATATATGTATCTAGGTGAGGAAATATAAATGTTTTTGTATCCACTTACAAAATAACGAATATTGTATGTTTTCATATACTAATCACAATTATTATATTTCTCGCATTTTTACATTTCCGTACCCCACTTTTCCCGCAGTTCTGCAGGCAACATACGCTGAGTGGCGGAACTCAGCGCCGCGTTTTGCATTTAGAAAACTTCAAAAATCAAAATACTCTCAAACAAACAATCTCTTGTCTCTATCTGTACGTGGGACGCATGTTATAAAACAATACACAATGACTAATTGAATAATAATAACAAAACAAACCATTATGATATTAGGTTATTTTTAGAATGTTAGCGATAGATGTGGAAATATATATTATGTCATCCCGACACACTTATTTGTGGGTTCGATTCCCATTAGGAGGATTGATAATACATAAAATTACATAATTTCGTTACAGCGTTGGTTGGACAAGGCGCAGCGTTGAGTTCCGCCCTTCAGCACCCAATATTTCCCAATTCGAACATAACGACATAATATATGAGGTCATCGTGACACATTTAAGGTGATGGTTGTGGGTTCGATTCTCATTCAGGGGAATGATTTCTTTTTTAATTCTTGAGGCATAGTGTGTTGTAACTTAACGCCGCGCTTTGTCTCATTACCAGAGGGAGGAAGCGAGTGGGAGTCGAATTCAAAACCGACGCGTATGATATCGGACGCTTGTGGTGTACAAACACAAACGTCCGATTTCAAACGCGTCACCACTGCTTTAATAAAATCAATTAAAAAACAGAAATTCTTTATATTTAAAATAATGAAACATAATATAGCACAATATAGCTTGAAAAATAACAAAAAAGATCTAACAACCAGTTAAATATTTATTAGCTGCAAATGTATGTTCATAAATTATTATAATTGTTTCCTGTTGTTACATCCACTTTGCATGGACCATTCAATTCTAATATACATAATTCTAACATACAAAGATAATGTAAAGAAATAACTAGGTAAATCTATACTAATATTATATACTGATGACTTTGTTTGGTCGAACACACTAATATCAGGAACTACTAGATATAATTGAAAAAACATTTTAGTGTTGGATAGTCCTTTTATCAAGGAAGGCCATAGGCTGCAGTAACCTATCAGCGTAACTAGCGATCAGAGTCACCTCTTGCACTTAGAATATGTCATGTAATATTTCCCTTTGACCATAGGGACAAAGAACAAAAATAAAAATAGTAGAATACATATATATTTTTTTAGCTTCACACTGTATCCCGCACACAATACGGTAGTCAGAAAGAACCTAATGTAGTGTTAAGCCACTCCATTTTTCCTTTTCTAATCGAACTCAAGACATTGTATATAGTGCAGTGGTAGGAAAATGAAAACAATTTATTTCACTATGGAGATTCCATATACAGTTAGAAATCACTGATATTAAAAAAAAGTAAAACTTACCACTATTAGATTTGACAATACTGCTTCTATAATCTCTTTCATATTTACTTTCATTTTGATTATTCTTGAAGTTAGTTCTAAAAAAGTTTTCTGAAGAAGCAACAATCTGAGTTTGCGGTAAAATTGGCATTAAACATTCTCTTTCTTCATCTTTATTCTTAAAATTTCCCATAAATTTACTTATAAAACCTGTAGGCGACATAGGTTCTCGATTATCACGAGATTCTTTATCTTTATAAGTACTTTTTAATACATCATGAGATTTTAATGCATTTTTCAATTCATTTACCACTTTAGAATGGGATAATGCTAATTCTGTCATAATTGGTGGAGGTGATGTACATTTAGCATCTTTTGACACCCTATGTTCAGTTAAAATACATAGGTTTAACTGACTTTTGGTTTGATATAAGAAAGGAGCTGAATGCTCATCTCGATATGATGTATTTTCATCTTGTATCATTCTCAAGCCATGCTCATGTCCAAAGAAAGACATTAAATTGTCTTTACGGACAGGTGGATTGTTTATATCAAATTCTAATGTGTCTAATAAAGCATATTTTAATACTATTTCTGGTTTTATTATTGATTCGTTTATTATTTCAGCCTGAAAATATATTTTTTTTCTTATTAATTAGGTTTTGTTTGTTTAGCTTTACACTGTATCCCATACATAGCAGGCTTGGCAGGGGTAACCTAGGAAGCTATTAGGACACTGTGTTCTCATTAAGACTTCTTTTTCTTTTTTGGCTGTAATAGCTCTTGCACTTTGTTTTGTCACCAGACCGAAGTAATGAAAATAATAAATATTTCATTTCCTCAAGTGGGAAATAAATCCACAACCTGTTCTCTTTACAGTCATATGTCCCGCTGCATCATGACTAGCCTCTACTAATGCAAATTATTGTGCCATTTATAAATAAAATTTTCAACTTATTTAGAAAAAAAATTAGACTAATAAACCATTAGTTTGTGATTGGAACACTTGAACAGTTTCCTAGAGGCACAAGATTAAGTCTCATTACTTTCAAATGTTTTATATATATTTTCTAAATAAGTATTTTTCTTTTTTAAATGTGGAATAGCATTATAAAAATGTTTAAATTAACATTAAATATTAATACCAATTCTTTAAATCTTTTTATTTTTTATTTATAGTTTTATAACACGGTCAATTATATAAAAGAGTTTAATTAATATAGTTATGTAGTAATTTAATATGTGTAAATTAATTTAATTACGTTTCATTTACAACATATCAGCAATAAGCCTTTATATAGAAAGTAATTAAAATATTATGACTCATACAAAAAATATAAATTAAAATTTAACTTTTAATAAAGATACAAAAATTTAACATACCTTTTCCTTTTCCGTGAGAGTATCCCATATATTTTCGTAGGAATTCTTAGTTTCTTGTATATCTTCATGTATTTTTGAAGCCAAAGGGTTCATTGAACGAAAATATTCTTCCGCAACGGCGTTCAACGCCATTATTGCAAGGTTAATTGTTTTATGTTATACAATTGTTGTTACATTAGTTTCGTAATGCATTTAACACAATTTGTGATTACAAATAGGAAATGCACAACCGAACGGTCTCATGTCAAAATATATATACATAATATAAATGAAGTCGATATTTCAAAATGACTAAATTGACTAATTTGTTATTTTTAAATACATACAATTGTAAGGCTTAAGTTGTAACTGTTCATCCTTTATGAAGTTAATAATTTCGTTTTTTTATTTATCAAGAAAAAAGTAATTTAAACGTAATATAAATTTTATTAAATTTAATATTTTTAATTTTATTTTTGATTATATTTTTGTAATTGTCTATGGTATAGTTTATGGTAAAAGTATACAGAAATTGTTTAAAATATTAAAAATTACATAATCTTTATATGTAACATACATAATTATAAAGTGCCATGAAATAAATTATAACAAGAAACAATCGAATAATAATTTATTTTAATTTGTTCATACAATATCCAATCTGCCTCTCTACCTTCACAGATTATAAATGAAACACTTATGCTATATTACCTGTCCAAAACAAAATATTTTTACCGAACTGACAGTTGTGTTACGATGTCTCGCTCTTACTTTTAGATAAGAACATCTATATAATTTTAAGCAAGTTAGACAAAGGCAAACAATGTTTACATCCAATGTGGATGAAACAGCTATATATATATAGCTGCAAGGGCTCTCTTCAAAATGATCGGTTTATAGTTGAGGACAGGCGTTCCCATATCAAAGATTATTTTATCGAACTCATTATACGTCAAAATGGCCATAGTTGCTGTTTATTTAGTATTATCGTGTTCATTTAGTTATTTTAGAGTCAAGTGCGAATAAGTGATAAGCTACAACGATGTTGCATAATGAGGGACAGTACGGTCCAAACGACATGCCATTAAACGTTTCACAAGCGAGTATGATGAGCGGTCGTGTAAATATAGGTAACAATCTCAACAATCTGGAGAAAATGCCTCAACACCCGCCACCGCCGGTGAATTCACACTTCAACTTGCCCGAATTCAATCCGTATGGTCTGAATATGAACGTTGGGCTAAATCAATTCCAAAATTTCCATCCCGTTGGTTTCCCACAGAATCACATACAGAATTGGCAGAATAATGCGTTGCCCATAAACTTGCAAATGAACAGCCAACAAGGCTACATGTACGGGAAGCCAGACACCGATTATAAAGAACAAAGCTGCAGTAAAAACATGCTGACTGTCCCCCAAGTGCACACAAAGGCTTTCCACAAACAGATGGGAATGGACATGGACAGTTACCCCGTTAATGATTATCGACATTATTCCGAATATAATCCTGATTTAAGTATAAAATCACACAAATCAGAAGCAGATATAAGACATATGCATCAAAACCCTAGAATGGATGACCGTATCATGCATCCACCATATTTAGAACAAAATTTGGACTTGAGTAAGCATAAAATGCCTAACAGCTACCCAAAGCCTCTTACAATTTATCAAAATTCCCAACTTTCTATAACAACAAAAGAAGTTGATCACCAAGTACACTTAAACAATCATATTGATTTGAGTATAAAAGGTCATAAAATGGATGAAAAGAGGTATCCAGAACAAAATATCTCAAGTACAATTAAACCAACAGAAAGTTTACCATTTCCGGAGGCCCAATTGGATTTATCAAGACCTCAAAAACCTGAAAATCCTTTTCCTTACAACACTGACATAAACAACAGATACTATAAAGATTCCCGACGACGAAGCCTCGAGAATACAGTGAAAATGATTGAAAATATAATTTCCCACAATCAAAAAAATCAAGCTGAAACCTTTACCTCTAGTAATGAGACATCTAAGAAGAGTTTACCTAAAGAAACAGAAAGTGCTATAGAACCCAAAATTACCGAAAAATCAACTAACTATAATGAAAATACCCCAATTGAAAATACACCAACAGCAAATGAAAATGATAAACAAAATGATTCAAACATTGAAAATAATGATAACAATGATTATGAAAATGAAAGCAGCGATGAATCATCCTCAGAAGAGGATATCAAGCCCAATATAAGTAAACTACCAGTTATTCCCATAGATGATTCTGTCGAAATTAAAATAGAAGTTGTTCCAAGTATAATAGACATGGAACACTTGAACCCATTCCATAGAGATATGCATGGAGTTAGGGGAGAAGACGTTGGAGACACAGACATTGTTGATGCTGAAAGAAGTGTCAATTTAGCTAGGGAAATTATATCTAATAGTAAGTATTCTTTTTATAACTGTATCTTTTACATTGTATTGTTGGTTAGACAGAGGGAATATAGAGTTAAAACAATCCGCACATTCAATTTATGTAGTTACCAGAGTAAAGAAGTGAAAATAATTCATTCATCAGAGTGGGAATCAAACTCACAAATGTTTCGTTTACAGTCCAATGCTATAGAACTGCATCAACTTTTTTTATTCACCTGTTTGGTCAAATGGAATATTTACTTATTGTATATTGACACCTGACACAATGTTGCATTGACTTACAGAACTCAACATAGTGTTTTGTAAAGTCTGCAAAATTGGAAAAAGACCTATGTTGAGTTAGCTTACTTTCATTTTCGAGGGCATGATGTAGTAACTATACTAATTTCATCATCAACGCCATCGAGGCACAGCGTCACACACATTATTGTAAACGCAATGATTGTAGGTTCTATTCCAGCTCAAATGAAATTTTTAATTTAAGCTAATTAAAGAACATACTAATTTCATTTGATTATTCCTTAACGTTTTTTTTAAGTTTAAGTCAATTTCCTTTACATGTTCCATGAGTACTTAAATTATCGACCTCAGCGGGATTCGAAACCGCGCCCCTTGGACGCAGTCCAAGTACTCTAGCCAATTAAGCTGTACGTTAAATCTCGCTACTGCGCAACTATATCTATATAACAATTCTATACAATACTTGCTACTTGTAGTGGAATATTATAAAGGTCGTCGTGTCGTATTGGAACAGCGTGTGACTGTAAATGAGACTGTTGTAGGTTCGATGTCGATTCGGGGGAACGACTAAATATATTTAAAATATATATTAAATTATTTGTCATATGGAACACTAGCGGCCCTCCCGCGGCTTCGTCCGCTTGAACTACGTGATTGTTGTTGTTCTTTATTTATGGCGTTCTGAGCGTGTCAGTAGCACTAATCACTTCGCCAATATCACGTTGAATGGAAAACACTCTAAGGAAAATGTACTTTAAAAAGAGACAACAATACGCAATAGGAGAATGCATGTTAAAAAGATATCCAGCTAAGATACTGCCTACTAAGCAATGTCTTAAAAATTAGGCAGAAAATGGTGAACGGAGTTTCTTAACACTTATGTTCCTTCTGCCTTACCTGCTATGTGTGGGACAGATATTGCTTGCTGAGTGACGGAACTCAACACCGCTGTTTTATACCAAAGCGGGGAATAATTAAAACTGAACTCATAACTGTCGCATTTAATGAAATTCTTTATCATATGTTGCTAGGTGATGTAGTACCTCTGTAGGGAGATTGTTACAATGTCAACTAACTGTGCAGTATATACGTTGTTATCAGGAATCATTAAAAGAATTTGGTTATATTTAATATATATATTTTTAATTTTCATGTTTGATAGTGATTAATATATATTTTTTATTTTACCGAAAAGCTGGAAGAACTCCTCTTGTAACTTTGCGTAAATTTTCAGTTTCTAAGGATACCGCGTGTTCTGTAGAACACAACGTTGCGGTTTGTTTCTCCAGACTGCAGAATGGAAATAATTTTAGTTTCTTCAAACCCCACAACTACTATACATAATATATTCCTTATTGTCGGACCGTTTTTTAATATTTCGTAACATTATATTCTCCTTGTTTAAGACATCCAAGTCCAAGCTGCGTATTTCGAATGTCCGCATTGCAACTTATACTTCGACAATCCAAAACGTTTTCTGATCCATGCAAAATGGCATGGCTTTGGCCTAACAAACGAGAAACGCCTAGAAAATCAAAAAGAAAAAGAAATGCAGAGACATATGAAGAAGGAACAGAGAGTAATGGAGAGAATGAATCAAAATGAAGTGACTGATATGAACGCGCCAGGAAGGAAGTTCAGCTGCAAGGATTGTGATAAAGTGTTTAATGGGAAAGCGGCATTGAAGAACCATAAGGCTAGGTGAGTGTTCCTTCTATTTTTTTTTAGCTTCACGCCGTATCCCGAATGTAGCAGGGTAGGCTGAGGGAACCTAGTGTTGAGACACTTCGTCCCACAGGTACAATTGAAGTTTCGAGATATTGTGTTGCTTATTGAGTGGTGGTTGTTACCAGACTCAGGAAAAGAAAATGTTGAATAATTTCTTTCCCCGAGTGGGAATTGAGCGTTTTTAGTCACACGCTGTGCCACGCGCCACGGCCATTTTTTTTTACTACTTTTTGGTTTTAATCAAAAGTGGAGAATGGTGTTTCGTCACTAAATTCTTTCTGCCTATAACATAAATGTATATAAGTTGCACAGATTTACTTAAAAAGGTCAATCAGTGTTTTAAGTTACATAAAAAATAATATTAACCAATTTGTAAGTATTAGACCTTTCTGAGTGCGTTTTTATCATAGGAAATAGTTTATGGTTATAATTAAAAGTGGAGAAAGCAGAGTGTTATCACTAGGTTCTTTCTGCCTATTTTAAGTTGCTAAGCTTTTACTCAGAAAGGTCGAATTATGATTAACTTACATTAACTAAATACAAATCTATATAAATGTTAAATAATTTTGTACTAATCTTAGTTTAATGTAAATAAGTCGTTTAAAGACAATTAAACCGTAATTGACGTCTCTGAGTACATCTTTTCTTTGTTTTTTCTTTGAATTTGTTATTTCTGTATAAAGTGATAATAACTTAAATATTTTCTTTATTTTCACGCACTTTTGCGGGGTAGGCAGAGAGAACTTTGTGATAGGTAAGTGACTCCATTCTCCATTTTTACTCTACTTTAGTGACTTAAGTAGTGATTCAGTAATTAAGTGGTCATTCGAGGACGCCCTTTCTTTAGAAATTATAAACGTGGCGCAATGATACAGCGTCTTGGCTGCATACGCATGTGGGTTCGATTCTCAGTAAGGGGGTAATCAATTATCTGTATTGATGCGCTCTAGCAAGACAGTGCGGCGTTAAGCTACGCCACTCAATACGCAATGTCTTGATAATTTGTTGGTGAATGGAGAACGAAATTTTTCTTTCTGCCTATCTGTGAAGCTAAAGTTAATAAGAACAATTTTATATGTATAATGTTTAATAATGCTTTTTCCATGCCTCAGTTATAACGTATAACGGTTCTATAGCACCGCCCACTGCACGCGATAGTTGTGGATTCATATCCCACGCGTTTGAATAAACGGTATTGCTTTTTTGTAAAAAAGTAAACATTTAGATTATTGTTGGCTTTTTATGAAAACTATTTTCAGATGTATAGTGAAGTGTCCTGTCACTATATCTTCTATTAAGTAATGGGCAAAAAATTAAATTGCTTATGCGTTTACTAACAATTTTAGCGGAACTCAACGCCGCATTTAACTAAATGGAGAAAATGGCTCCACCGATTATAAATTATAAACATTCCCTCGAGAGAAGTTTTATATTATCGCGTTCATACTTCAGAGCTTCAGACACGTTCCATCTGCGACAAGATGGCGTCGTTTATTATAATTTCTTTTAAGTTCATTTAAAAAAAGGGATTTTGACGCTGCTTCGTCTTTAGTAATGTATGCAGGGGGAACCTACTGTTTCCGTCTAATTTTCGAGACATTGGGTCCCTTCTCGTCCCAGTAACAACTGGAGCGAGGAAATGAAAATAATCAATTCCCGAGTGCGAATTGAACCCTGAACCGTCGCGTTTACATTTTTAAACATTTATCTATTGTGAGCGTAGCGGGCTCTTGCTTTCCGCCTAAGCCAATTATTGTTCACTTGTTGCAAACTTATTTTTTGTTTTTAAATTTGAAATATTAATTTTAGAGGTCATAGTGGTGAATGTGGGTTCGATACACACTCGAGGAAATGAATTATTTTATATTTTTTAACTCTCACTATGAGGCAGAGCGCGGTGTTGAGTTCGATCACTCAACACGCAATTCCTCTTAAATTTGGCAAAGAGTGGGCAACGGAAATGTCTTAATGGGAACGGAGTGTCCTAATACTACCTAGTGTCAGGTTCCCTCTGCCTACCTTGCTATTTGCGACCGAAGTCGTAACTAAGATCTAGTTTTAAATATAAACATTCTTTCATGCGAAATTCGAATACGCAATTATCGTACATACATATTTAGTCTGGCACAGCGTCTGCGTCACTATGGCGTCGACTCTTATATTTTATGTTTATTATCTTTACTTTTTCTTGAAGTATACATTTTTTTTAGCTTCACGCTATATCTTGCATACAGCAAGTTAGGTTAGAGAATATAGTGTCAAAACACTCCGTTCCCCACGCACCGCCCAATTTTCGTTACATCGAATTCATGAAACTATTAAATAATTGTAGAGGCCAGACGTGGCTGCGTTTACGAGCGACTGTAAACGCAGGTTGTAGGTTCGATTCACTGGAGATAATTAAATATTTAATATTTTCATTTTCTTTTTCTGGTAACGAGACAAAGCGCGATGTTGAGCTCGGCCACTCAAAACGTAATGTCTCCGGAATTGGGCGGAACGGTGTAAAATGGTAACGGTGTAAAGTGTCTTAATGGGAACGGAGTGTCTTAACACTAGATTCTCTGTTTGCCCTATGCCTACCCTGCTACGTGCGAGATAAAGCGTGAAGGTCTTTAACAAACGTTGCGCTCTGGGTGGCGGAACTCAACACTGCGGCTTTGTGTAACTAAAGCGGACAAATGAAAATATTTTTAGATATAAGCATTCCACAATTTGAAACTGAATCCACCATGAAATTCTACCTGTGTGATTGCGTCATTTATTATATTCGTTTATTGTATATTTATTTATATTCGTACCTTGCATTTGAAGCCTTAGTGGTGCATTGTCAGAGTGTTTGTTTGTAAACGTTGTCGTGGATTCGATCCCCACTCGGGGGTGTTAAATATTTTCTTTTGTCCGCTGAGATGAGACAAAATGTGACAAATAAAATTAAGGTTCCTTACCTCAAAAGAAATAAAATGGACTCCTCATATGATCACTTTGCTGTGCGTCTATCAAGTCTAATTTTCTGAAGACCACGTGAAGACCACTTAAAAATATATAATATTCAGGTCTACAGTCCCTTGGAACACAACAATTTTACTTTAAAGTCAACGCAAGCAAAAAGATATTGGCCTCATATGATATGAATTTGCAACGTAATCTTAACATATACCTACTATACTTGCCGTTGACCTAGAATTATGAAATTTGGTAAGAATTAAAAAAATAAAGCACAAATAGGTACCAGTACAAACTTATATTTGTAGTTCATTTTATACAAATCTGTTTTCAAGGTCAAGTTTCTCAACTTTTATAACCTTCAATCATGAAATTGGTACTGAACCCTCGATGTACGATTCCGGCTCGCACTTGACCGCTTTCTTAATAATTATTCACGTTGTACTCCATTTTCGTTCTAAAGAAAAGCTATTTCTAACCTAAAACAAAAAAAATCTTACTATAAACATCCACTCGTGTGGTATTCGAAACTATAACCATTGCTTTGATTAATTTATTTTAGCTTATTTATTATATCCTCTTATTTATTTATTTTAAGACTATTGACCGAAACTGTTTCATTTATCTTGGGAGGCGTAACCTAACACAGTCGAAAAATATTTACAATACTATGTAATAATCGTACCCGTTAGTGGGAGTGGAACCTGTAACCTTCGCGTACACAGTCAGACAATGTATCTAGAAATAATCCTATTGTTTTTTATAAATGTAATATCTTCACGCATCTGTAGCGATAAATCCACCCAGTTTCTAATTTTACGCTTATGTTAGATGCATAGAGCGCTAAATGGCGGACCTCAACGCCGTGTTTTGCTGGAAACCTCTGAAGAAACGAAAATAATTTAAGTATTATAACGGTTATATAGCGTGTTTTTTTTATAATTTTAAAATAGTAGCATAAAAGTGCGCCTGTAGACGCGGCAGGTTGTGGGTTTAATTTCCACTCGGGGAAATGAAATATTTAATATTTTCATTTCCTCGCCCTGGCAACGAGGCGAGGCGCGTCGTCGATTTCCGCAACTGAAGTGGTGGACGGAAGTTTATTAATGGATAGAGAGTGTCTTAACACTCGGTTCCTAGGTACTTTGCTATGTGCATGATATTCTGTGAAGCAAATGTAGATCGAACCCACAACCATCGCGTTTACAGTCAATCACCACTGTGTCATGGTCCTGATGGCCGCCATAATTATATTTTTAAATTAATTCCCGCCGTAATATGCATCAGGATTTTGCCAAATTGTAATTACGTGATGTTTGGCTCCCATTTTGTTTTGCAGATGAAACCTAGTGTTAAGACACCGTTCCCTACGCACCGCCCAATATTCGAGACATTGCATGTTGAATGGCGGAATTCAACGCCGCACTTTGCCTTCTTCCTTCTAAAATAGACATAATAATTCCCACGAGTGGTTATCGAACCCTCAGACGTCGCGTTAAGTCACACGCTGTGCCACGACGGCCAAATATTTATTTAGACTTATAATATTAATATAAATGTATATAAAGAGAACGTCGTACGCCAAAGTTATTTTTACTGAGCGTGGAAACGGTATAATCAATACGGACGCCCCACGGGATCGTATTCACGACCTCGCTGTAGGCACTGCCAGCCACATTACTGTAGAAATACTGTAGAAATAACAAGTAATAACGACTCGCATCGATTAAATAGAAAAACAACCCTATTTTGCCGCTGTTAGAGATGAGAATTCCGTAAATTAAGCTTTCGGTAGCGAAATTAAACGGAAAACGACTCTATGTATACGTGCTAGGGACGTTATTCCAGTTAGTTTCATAACTTTATATTGATATAGTGCGAAAATATACTTTAAATGTATGAGCAGTAGGGATGCGACTTGAGGGGAATGATGCTAGGGATGGGATTAACATTTGTGTCCTAAATAAATATTGTAGCGTTTCTAACATGTGTTATTTCTTCGTGTTATAATTTTTTTTGGAAGTGAGACTGTTTTTTTTTAATAATAATCTGTCTTTTTCCGATATATGGATTTTGGTAGAGAGAGAGAACGAGAGAGGTAATGATATTGTGGTTGGCATTATGGTTTTGGGTCATAGTCAGAGTAATGGTAGAAAGTAGATTATTTTTTATTTGTTACGAAGATGAAATAAAGATAGTATGAGGAACTTTTTTAATAACTGAATATTCTATAATATAATCAACAGTTCTTAAGACAGACATCAAAAATGCTGTATATAGCTTATAAAAAAATATAACTTGTATTATAATCACCATTAACAAAATAAAAATTTACACAGTAATGTCATATAAACTTTTTAAAGATCATAAAGTTTAGAAATATATTAGACATAAAAAAATTTAAAGTAAAATCTTAAAAACTATTAAAAGTAAATATAATATACCCACATGTATATAAAATATAGTATTATAATATCTAATATACATAAATTTAACGAAAAATCATTATAGCTCAACCATCCAGACATACACACACACACACACATAACGTCGTGTATACTGCATACTGTTACTTTTATAGTGTGGGAAACGTCAAATAGGACATTCACCTCACGCGGGCATCGAACTCCCAACCTCCGCAGTGAAACGTTTAGTGACGTAATTGTATTAAATATTATAAGCATGAGGTTGTATACGTTCAGTGGAACAGTATATGACTATAAATGCGATATTTGGGGGTTTCATTCTGACTTGGGGGAATGATTATATTTATTTTAATTTTTTCGTTCTGGCAAACAATGCTTTGTGTAGAGTTCCGTCACTAGGCACGCAATGGCTTACGAATTGGGCGGAAAATGGAAAACGGAGTGTAATATAGTCTAGGTTCCCTCTGCCTTCCCTGCCATGCGGAAAATACCGTGAATGTCGAGACAAACAATAAAGATAAGTCACTCTATTCTTTCTTATAATTTTATATATTGTTGTGTTATACGACAGCCATTAAAATTGAATAACGGTTCCAATGCAGAGCAAATATAATATTTTTAATATATAAAATAAGTGTGCTACAGCAGTACCGAGTATTGATCGCTGGCCGCACGCCTCTCGGGAATGCACGTTCGTTTCCAGCTGCGTCTGATATTGAAGCCGAGTGGCGAACTGGTATAACTGTATTATCATATTTTGTATGATTGTTTTGAAAGTAAATGGACTGTAGTACAGATTACATGGAAACAATTAACGTGATTTAATATAGACTATGGCTATATATTCTTTTATAAATGGTCCTTGAAAGGCAAAAATATTCTTTCAATTTGAATTAGTAGTTCTTGAGATTCAAACAAACTCTTCAGCTTTGTAATATAAAATATAGATTATGTTAAATTGCTGTTGAAAACTTATTTTAAGTTGGATTATGTTATTACCTTATTACATTTTAGAAGGGCAAAGTTGTTTTTTGTTATAATATACTTAAAAACTTTTAAAATTTGCAGACTTACGAAAAAATATACTAAATTTTCTTTTAAATTGTGAAGCAGGATTTAAGGCACGGGTCTTTTGGACAACGTCCAAGCGCCCTAGCCAATTACGCTATACGTTCTCATCTTAAACTACGGTAACGTTTTTACTTTACGGTTGTTATAACTTTTTTTTTATGGGATTGGAAAAAATGGGATTTTCTATTTTACGTCTTAGAGGTCGCTGTCTAATATTTAGTATACGGATAGTGTGTAAACATTTCTTTAAAATATATATAACTATTAATTACGGTTGACGGGACGTGGCAGCGGCACAGCGTCTGCAACCGCGACGGTTGTGGTTTTGATTCCCACTCGGGATAATTAATTATAATAAAATCGCTCTGATCACAAAACAAAGCGCGGCTTTGACTTCCGCCCCACACTACGCATTGTCTCGAAATTTGTAATAAAAATGGGGAACAAAATGTCATAACACTAGGTTCCCATACCTACCCTGTTATGTGCGGGATACAATGAGAAAAAAAATACCATAAATTGTTTTATGGTTGCGACGTGGTCGTGGTGCAGTTGAGCGTGACTGTCTTTACAGGTTACACGCGATGATCACGGTCCGAAAGTTCATGGGGGATGTTTATATTTTATAACTTTTTTTTTCATCATTAAAATTTGGCGTTTGGTGATATTATCTTAGATGTTTACATTTTTTTAATTAATTTTACGCTATATCCTACAAATATCAAGGTATATAACCTATTGTTAAGACACTCAGTTTCCCATTTTCCCATGCACAATTTCACGCTTCGTTTACCAGAGAGATTAATTGTAATTATATATAATCAGTTTGGGATCAAACCCACAACCGTCGTGTTTACAGTCAGGCGCTGTCGCACTGCGTCGCGAAAGTAACATATAATATAATTGTTGATTATTTTAAACAACGGTTTAAAGAGTTATGCCCCCTTTTGCAATAGCTGTCTCGAGTTTGCGTGATAACAGTGTGTATGTATAATATTTATATATTTTATTTTAACTCTACTTAATTGTATCAAAAAAATATTTAATTAATATTCTCAATTCTGTTGTTGTAATAATATATTGTTGTCGTTGAGTTACGCAACTCAATACGTAATGAATCAGATTCATCAGGTATGTAGAGAGCGGAGTGTCAGGACACTAGCTCACTAGTCAGAGGACTACCTTGCTTTGCGGGATAAAGAGTGTAACTAAAAAATATTATTTGTCAAATGATTATTATTCTATAATTATTTATATTTTTCCTTTGCAAAATCTATTCTATACTTCGTATTATAAAGCTAAAGGGCTTGTTTGATTGAGCGCGCTAATATTGGGAACTACTAGTACAAACTTTAAAGATCTTTTTTTATATCGGAAAGTTAATTTATTAAGGAAGGTATTTACGGTTAGAGTTACCTCCGACACTTGGACCCGTATTTATATAAGGCACTCAACTCTGAGATTGATCTTGAGATGTCGTGACGTTTGATTTACAAATTATTATAATCTATAAATGAAAACGGCATTTCAAGATCGATCTCAGAGTTGAGAGCTTAGAATGTTTAGTTATTTTCCCACGCAGGTGAAACCGCAGGTAGAGACTAGTTGTAGTATGAAGTAAAAAACTATAGAAACACAATATTCATCACGCCACTGTAGTTATTTTAACATAGAAAGATAATTGTAAGCGTCTCGAACACGCAACCAACGCGTGGGCGTATCGATTACTTACCCCCACTGCGCTACCATGGTGTGCTACTCAAAGTATTATAGTCGTATCATTATATAGCGTCTTCGTGGCTCAGTGGAACAACTAGGACACCGTCTGACTGCGAGGATGGCCCTGGGTTTGATTGTCAGTTATTATTTTCTTAGGAATATTTGAATGGTTTATTTCCTTGCTCTGATAAAGCGCGGTATGCACTTCTGCCACTTATGCTATGTCATGAAACTTAGATCGTGGAGAATGGAGAGTATCATTCTTAAGAATATTTTTTGGGAGAATTTAATGAATTTCTGCTAACTTAATAAATTCTCCCTGCAGAGATGTTTACGACTTACAAATAAGTTTGTACAAGCTATAACAATTTCCATGTAGCTCGATAAGAGAAGCTCGTCTTGCGGTGAACGAGACGCGCAGGTTCGAGTCCTGCTACGTCCTTATTTTCATACTTTCTATGTATACGTGTAATAAAATTGTATTTGATCGCTATACGTACATGGAATAATATTTTTGAACTGTTTATCTATTATTCTGTGTGTTTGTGCTCTCTTATCTCAGAAACGGCTCAACCGATTTAAATGCAGTTTTACTATTGTATTTTACCATGCTTCCCTTAACTTTTAGCATTTGTTTTATTTCAATCAGTTGATAAATAAAAAAGTAATATCATTTTAAAGTATTTAGTTCGACAAAATTGCTACAACTGTTTTATTAGGTTCAGGTTAGTAAATAAATAATTTTGTGGTTCAAGCGGGAGAAGCCGCGAGTGGATCGCTAGTTAAATTTTGTTTTCTAATGAGTCCTACGTATAATTTAACGACATAAATGTCTGTTTTATACTAACTTTCACCTTGCACCACCACCACTACCACCGCTGGTCATATTAATATAGCGCGACTTTTTTCCAATTTGATCTAGTAGTTCCTTAGATAAGTGTGTTCACCCAAATAAACTCTTTAGCTCTATAATATTCGTATAGGTTGGATTCGTAAATTTTGAATCCGCTACTAGGTGTAGTGTTCAATCTGAGGACAACTGCGCCACGATGGCGTCAAACCTGTACGTTTACTGTTTTATATATGCAGACTTACACCTCTCAGAGATGTCAGTTAACGCTTTTAATATTTGTTAAGTCTTATTCCACACTTGGGTAAGAAAAATATACGGTTAGAGCGCGTGGAGAGTTTACTTTTGCAATCGACGCGGGATCAAATCCTGTTACATTCAAATTTTATACGTTTTCTTCCAACTTTAATCAATTTCATGTAATTTTAGTGGTCCTATTTAATTGAATTTTTAAATGCAAAATGCGAAAACTAAAGTCCAGGCCTCGCCTTTAAGAATATATAGATATATTCTTAGTATATATGCTTTTGCCACCCTGCTCTCTCTATATTTTTTATGTTCTGCGACTATTGGACGAAAACTAACATTTTCTGCTTATTTAGAAATAATGCGCATTAAGTGTAATCTAAGATCGCACTTTGTTTATTCGCGTACGAAGAACGCTTATATTTTAAATAAACATTTCGTTAAGTGGACTTTGGACACGCAAACATCGTGTTTATAGATGGGTCCCAACTGTGCCATGATGGTGTCTGTCACCAGCCCATCAAACGGTAATTTCCTGAGGGTGGTCGTCGATCATGTTGAATGTGGTGCAGTCACAGTTGGTCTCGTAATGTAATTATTGCCTCCTCATCTCTGTAGGAAATAGCAATTTTTAGCTACTATATCAGTCACGGAACTCTTTGCCCGGTGGAAGAACCTGCCGATATTGTCTTCTTCGGCGTCAGAGCAGTAGATGCATCCCTTTTTGTATCTTGTAAGGCAATGACAGCGTGTGATAATCCTGTCGTGTAGGGCACTCTTGATGGTCTTAGTTCAGATGATCACTACCGACTCGGTATGTAAGTCCCTGAGATTCCCTGATGGTCAGGGTGCGTGAATTTTCTCCCCTTCCGTATCCATTTATAATAAGGTCCGCTTTAAAAGTTAGTGGTAGCTTAGTTAGCTTCACACTTATATCCTGCTAAAAGTAGGAGACAGACATTAAGTTCCCCGTAAGTTCTGTTTCCCACTTTCCATCGAATCCTGGAGTAATTGGTTGTTGAGTGATAAGTTAACAAAACGCCGCGCTTTGCCTCAATATATTTATCATTTTCATTTCCTCGAGTGGGTATCGAACCCGCAGCCTATCATATTTACAGTCATAGATTATAATAATCTCTGAATTTATCAATAATTGACCCAACACATCTCCTATTCACAGATATCATCCAAAAAGCAGTGCAACGAATGCTGCACGAGATTGTAAGATCTGTGGCAAGACTACAGTGGGGTGGAATGCAATGAGGGCCCATATGAAGACCCACAGCAGCGAGTCTGGTTACCAATGTGCTGATTGCCCTAAGAGATTTAAACATCCTCACTCATTGGCCAAGCATAAGGATACGCATTTGGTAAGCCTTTTTGTATACTTAGAATATAAAATAATTGACTGTATTTTATACAATTCAATCGTAAATAATGCGATTTAAATACTTAGCCTCAGTCAATTATTATAAATCTTGATTCATTATTAAGTCTTTATTTGTAATCGTTTCATTTCAATAACAAATCATCACCATCAATAAATTGTAAATTAATTCACAGAAGAAAATGTTTGACTGCCATTAGTCTTAAAGCTTGGTTCTATTTAAATAAACTTACGATTTAAACATACTCATGTAAATCACAATCTAAAACAAATTGATTTATATGCAAATATCTTCAATTTTTAAACATAACTAAACTATGACAAAACAAGGAAAAAACATATTATGGTCATTAACAGGGTTTTTATTTATCTGATGTCTTAGGTACTTTTGACTTAAACTAAGACCAACAATTGTTACAGTTGTTAAATCAGTAGATTTAAATCACAACTTTAAACAACTTGATTTAAATCGAAATTAATCATTTGTACTCAATTTCTAGGAGAAGACACACGAATGCCAACAGTGTCCAAAGAAGTTTGGTTCAACAGCATTACTGAATGTGCACATGAAAACACACGAGCGTTTCTTGCGTGGCGCCACCTTTAGATGTACTTACTGTGGGAAGGGCTTCTTTGAGTCGTATAGTTTACAGGTAAATATAATTTACCTTATTATCTTTATTTTATTCAAACAGCAATCATGCTGGAATGTAAAAAACCTTACTTTTTTGCCTATTTTCACATACAAACGATACTAATGATTGTAGTAAAGTTTTTTTTGTAATTCCAATAATTATGCAGCAAACTTAATGAATATTGTTCCAAGCCAGAAGTATAAATAGTACTGTAACAAAATTTAAATAAGCAGTATTTTTAATAGCGTGATGATAAGAAAACTTTTTAATTTCGACCGTATGGTGAATAGTGTTAATGAATGTTTGTTTCATTGTCATGCAAAAGCTACTGAACATAGAATGTCAAATGCTAACAATTATATATAAATATTACAGGTACACGAACGAACACATCGTAATGAAAGACCGTATCTGTGTGAGATATGCAACACTAGTTTCGGTACTAATTCAAGTTTGAAGCGTCACATTAAAGTGGTGAGTTTAGTTTTCTTTAATTAAAGGTGTTGGTGTTTTGGACACACACACACATATTAACAGATGACCGTTGTGCCGAATCTTAAGTTTCTTTTCGTTTTTAAGATAAACATTTATTAATAAAAATAGTCAATAGAATTGAATCATACGGAAGAAAAATCGAAACTAGTTCTACGTCGTCCCACTGGCAATGTGTTACCCAAAGAATCAAAGATTGACTGTAACTTAAATGTTTTTTTTTACTATATGTATTATTATTTCATAATTTCCAGTCTCACAGCACATCGAAGCCGTTCGAATGTTCCGTTTGCCACCGCTGTTTCGTATCCGAAGTTATAAGAGAGCGTCACATGTCGAGAAATCACGGAAACCCCGAGGATTTCAAGTTTCGATGCAAGCAGTGCCCGTGCAAATATTTAAAACTGAAAGATCTAAAGAAACACACGTACAAAATCCATCCGAAAGGCAAAAGGAAGAAAAAGGTCCAATCGGAAAGCGAATAAACCGATTTCGACGTGTTTAATCGATTTTCATTGTAACGGAATCGATGTTTTGATACAACGGAACGGAACGTTCTGTTATGAAACAACGTGGGGTAGAAGAAAATGATGGGAAACAACGGAGTGAATTATTTTTCGTAGTTTCGTTATTATTGTTAAATAAAGGTAAGTGTGTTTGTTTTGTTTTAATGGAATTCAGGGAAGAGAAGATGTTAGTTTCGCTTAAATTTAGTAAATTGTTACTAACAGTGCTATTTATTGTGGTCTTATTTAGTTTTCTTTTAATATGAAATGTTCGTAGTGGAGATTAGTGTGGAGTGGTGCAGTCGAGATTATATTTTTTGTTACTGATAGTAGTTTCAAGAATATTGTTATATATACAAATAAAAACAGTAGGCAGAGGGAACCTAATGTTAAAACACTCCGTTTCCCACTCTTAAACATTTCTCGTTTAAATTACTTTCAATTGTAATTTATTATAACATTTTTCTTATTTTCTTTAGTGTAAAATATATATTTCTTCATCAGACCACTAGCACTGGCTGTCTCAATTATTTTTATTATTTAACAAAAAACTAAATGGTATTTCGTTTTTTTATTATCATTGGTGTTAAGTAGATAATAAGAGTTAAATTGTAGTATAGATGTTTTAAATTAAGTAAATTTAAGAAATCTATGTCTTTTCGAAAATTTTCTTTCAATATTGAAATTTGGTCGGGTTTAGAGGTTTTGTTTTTATTAATAAAAGCTTAAAAATTAAAAAATATACAACAATATATTCTATATTGTAGGTTCGATTTTCACTCGGCGGATAGAAAATATATCATAATATCTTTTATCCTAATTTTGTAAGAATAAATCTAAAATTGGCTTAAATTTAACGCAGCTTATAACCACTAGGTATAATTTTGATTCGCTGTCATATTTTTGGATCATGTAATAATTTATTAAACTTATCTTTAAAATGAAGGTAATATCTGAATCCGACCTCTTTTTGTCCAACTAAGAGTATGAATTAAAAAATTTCTTAATTCATGTTCATTATAATCGAAAATTATTTTAAAATCTCTGTAAAATGAACCATCTTTTATTCTTTTAAAATGTATTTAAAATGTATTTTTTTATCATAGTAAATACACAAATGATAGATTATGTGGATTTAAATTTTTAATTGTTGTAATTAGAAATATTTGTTTGTTCAGTGTTAATCTCTTAAACAACAAAGATTGATTTTTGTTTCTTTTTAAATTTGGTCACAGTTTTTTATATTTTGAAAATGGAACTTCTATTCGACAAATTAGGGTAGAAAATAACAAAAAAAATAGCTTTTTTAAAATCTTACTGTAAATATAAAATTGACTCGAATAATCCTTTTTTCTTTTTAAATTTTTGACTATGAATATAAAATAAAATTATGTATTAAGTACAAAGTTTTTCAACAATTGCCTAAGCTTTTTAAAAAAACTCAGTTTTTATTAAATCCTTATATCTGTATATTTTTTTTTAAATTATGATTATTTTTGTCTTTTCAAAATAATTTCTTTCTTGTGTTCATGAAAAATTATATCATATAAAATTAAAATTACCTGCCTATTGAAATGATTGCCAAAATTTTTTTTAATATCACAACCCTAGAATGAAAGGGAAGTAAGGCAATAATTATAATTTATGATAAATCAACATAATAATCATCTTTTATAGAAAATGAAAACTACATTCTTTATATTGATTGTGTATAAATGGCAGAATTTAACGCGACGCTTTATCTCTTCTGAGCAGAGACTTCCTATGGTTGTGCGTAGGTTGAACTAACACATAGTAGAATGTCTTTGTATAAATTATTTTCATTTTCCCGTTCTGCTAGATAAAGCGTAGCGTTAAGTTCCGCCACTCGACACGTCGTGTCAGGCGGCGCGTGGAGAACGGCGTGTCTTAACAACTTGCTATACGGGAAACAGCTGCTGACAATACATGTTTATGTTAAATATTGTTTATGTTACCGTATTAAAATTTAAAGTCCATTTGTTGAAGAAAATTATTATCATTTATTTTATGATTAATTTCATGTGCAATTTTTGCATTCATGGCCCAATACTTTATAAATTTTGAATATTTTTCGTTAGTAAAAAAGTCATACTTAAAAAGACATTTTTCTTAAATGATGTAAGTTTAATTTATATTTTTGGCCAACATTTTATAAATTAAAGATTTTATTTTTTCACATAAACGAATTCTAAAAATCAAAACATGACTTGTGTTATCTATTACGTGACTTTGTCAATATGAAAAACACCATTGATAACAATGCTTTCATTTTTATTCTTTAAAATTGAAAGCAACAATAGGATGAATATTTCTCGCTTAATTAAATAAATTATTAGTAAAATAATAGTAGTAAATTAATATTGATTGGTTGAGGCTGTATATTGTTATATCTTCGCCTCGTTTGAAAGGTTTTTATAATCATTATTAAATATTTTTAAAAAGGCGATAAAATAAATAAATTTCTTTACAATTTATAGACGTAAAATTAAAAGGAATTATTGTTTAACAAACATTTTTAAATTAATGAGTCTTACTTACGCCATTAAATTAAATGGCGGTAATTTTTAAATATAGAACTAATTATAATTATAGATACAAAAGTTTATAAATAATAAATATTAATAGATAATTATAACATTTTCACTGTTCACGAGTTCGATTCTCCGTTCGGTACTTTTACATTGTAAATAAGGTTTTTTTTAAATAAAATAGATGGTGTAATATATTATTATTTTTTATTAATTAACCTTAAATTTTATGGGATACGAGGTTTTTTCATTTAATTTAGCGGATAAGACTTTATTTTACATTGTATGAGAATATAGATTTAAGTTTATATTATCTATATGCTGTTTAATTCTTAAGTTATGTCACTGTCAAACTAATTTTATATGTTCTTTTCCTTCAAACTGAAACATATAATCAATGCCAAATTGATTTTATGTATTTATTTAATGACAGATAATTATTTATTATACATCTCTGAGTACCGCTAATATGCGTTATCATTTTTAAATATTTGCTTCTAATTTTAGTTTTAGATCACATTATACAAACAGTTTGATAAATTTAAAAAGATTTTAGCGTTATCATTAGAAATTATACTAGAATGGACATACATTAAAAGGATTTAAAATGAAGAATGAAGAAAGAAGAAAAAAGAAAAGAATTAAAATTTATCTTGCTCATCGTTGTGGGTTCGATTCCCACACGGGGGTAACGAATTATTATCATTTTCTCTGTCTAGAATGGTATGTTGTGGCTTTGTTCCGCGATCCAATACAGAATGCCGTCAAAATTTGTGATTTGTGATTTGTGTGAATCTTCATTTACCAATGAAGATTTTTAGTACATTTCAATAAATACACATGTATTTATTGAAATGTAGTAAACATCTTTTTCTTTTTTTGAAAATATACCTAAGCATATTAAAAAATAAAACAAAATTTTGCTATCTATTCTATTCTCTTAAATAACATGATTTGCTAGTTGTCCCTTCTAGTTTCTTTATAGTGTTAACTAATTGACATACGTTTTACATTAGAGTTTGACGAGACATCGTATATTTATGTCAGTAGAACTTCTGTCATTACTTTTACTGATAACATTGAAACTTCTTCACATAAGATTTTTTAATTTAACATTGGCGATTTTTTGTGCTAAAAGCTTTTATAAAAATACAGTCGAATTGATAACCTCCTTTTCTTACAGAAGTCGGTTAAAAATATAGAAATATATAGGAACTTTTATTTGTTTTAAAGAGTTTCGGATTACGTTCTACAAGTTTAATTTTCATATATTATTATTCTTTTTATTAGAAACGCACTAGATATTGTATAGACATAAGATTTAATGTATAAATTAGTGTTAAAATAGTTTTAAATAAGACTTTACCAAAATTGTAAATGTCGTCTTTGTCACAGATAACAAAATAAATATTGCAATTTAAATAGTGTTTTTATTTTAAAAATCCTGTCCTTATTTGTAATTTTATATTGTCAGTAATAATAAATAACTTAATTTAGTTAAAATAGGGATGTAGCAATTATTATATATAAATGTTTTTATTTTCCCGGTCTATTATACAAAGCACGTTCTACACAATACGCGATGTCTCGAGAATTTGACAGAAGATAGGGAACAGTTTCTTACACACTATGTTTTCAGCAATATAACAATTGCTTATATTAGGTGTGAACCCGAAATTGTCTTATTTAATTTTTCACTTCTTTTTCTTTTAAGCCATTGTTCTTTTTTCTCTTTTAACTTTAGATATTGCATGTTGAGTGACGGAGCTTAACGCCTAACGTATAACGAGAACGGCGAAATTAATATATCTTTCATTACTAAAATTCAAATAATTTTATCATTCTTTACTAGCGTTTCAAAATCTTCACGATAAATAAATAAAATAATTTATTAAAAGGTGTTTAATAAAATAAAACAAAAAAAATCTAGTGTTATCACTTACTTATACTTTATATGATAGATTTTTTCTATAAACACATCTTTTTAAGCAAAAAATTAATACAACTTCTTAAAAATATTTATTAACTAATTTATGCGAGTTGGTACTTTTCAGTTTAAATTGTAAATTAACCTTACCTTCTTGGTAAATTAATAATCAATATCTGATTACATCTAAGCTAACAAAAAAAAAACATTAATTACTGCAATAGAGCTATAAAAAGTTAGGGTTTAATTTACTATTTGAAAACTAATTTATTTTATTATCTAGCGTTTCATGATTTAAGTTCAATATTTTTTGATTATCCAAATTTTTAGATAATATATTTCGATATAATTCGATTAAATACTGTAATAATATATAATAACAATTATTTCAGTTAATCGAATTTATATTGTATAATAAAATAACAATAATATAAAAGAATTGTATTGTAGCAAATAAGTGCTTGTTATAAGAAAAAAAGGAAAATACAGAATTTATTTTTTTATTATAGATGTTTATAGTCTGTATTATAAATTAAAATACATTAAGGTACTTATTATAGTTTATATTTATAATTTTCGGCTTACAAAAATTATTATTACTAAAACAAAAAACAAACAAAAAAATCTTTTAAAACATACTTGAATGAAATCAAAAAGGTGTACACTAAAAATGATAAAAAGAAAAAGTAGTGTTTAAGGAGTATAATAGTTTTATATGCACTTTTGCACCAAAAATTCTATTATACATAGAAGAAGCAGACAAGCAAAACAAATTAACACTACTAATGTACATCTTTATTTAAGTCCAAAGATGATCCCTTTCATAGATTAATTTATTACAAAGAACAAAAAATATCTATAAAATAAATCGCTATACCATTATAGGTATTTATATTCACATTATTTTTAATAGAACAATAGTAAAAATCAATCAAGTATGCTTTAAAATAAAAAAAATACAAAAAAATTAACTTAAATTAACTTCTCATTTTTACAAAATTACAAGCAGGGATGTTATGTATATAAGAATATATCAGTTTTGGTTACAGATATAAAAAAAAATACTTTAGGCTGTATCCTACATATTGCAAGATTGGCTTAAGGAAACACTACATTAAAATTTCCACACACTTCGCTATTGAGTGGCGGTATTTAATGACATATTTTATCCTGTTATCAAAGTGGGTATGAAAATAATTCCCATGAGTAGGAATCGAATATACAATCGTTACATTAAAAATCATACGCGCCACTACATCAAGCCTCATGTACAATTAATATTAAACATAAAATTATTTCCAATTATCTATTAGTTTCGGATAATTCCAGTAATGAATATTACATTTTTGACAAATTTATGTTTTAAAGAATCTTTTATTGACAGTATATTGCTGCTTATATATTTCTAGCAATAAATATTTTTTATACTTATCACTACTTTGTACTTTGCGCAAAATACAAACTCATATTAAATAGTCTTCTTTAGATTCTGCCTATATTTAAAATTATTTGAAACTTTAGTATCTAATTTATTATTTTGAATATTGGATATTATAGTTCCGTTATTAGTGACAGAGCTCCATAACATCCCTGAATGTAAGTTCTAAACAGTCACTTAGTACATATATGTACAGTATGGTCAATGAGTAGTGGCCACCCATTCTGAATGTTTGCACATTGTAATGGAGAATATTACAATAGAAATTATTTAAAAAAAAACCCTTACATTACAACTGCACAGCCATTTACAATTTTTCATTTCACTCTAGTTCAGGGTGGCTATGACTCATAAATCACACTGTAGTAACTAGATCTTATTTAGTTTCAGTCACTTTGACCAGCAGCTTGACGGAGAAGAACATATATTTTCTCTTTTATCCAATCTTTATTGTATGGTGCATATGTGTTAGTTGATTTTTGATATACGAGACAACTTAAATCTGCAAGCTAGAAATAAAATTGATTATTTAAACTATTAAATATTAATTCTATTTAGAGGCAAGTTGTGGCGTTGGGGCTTTCTGGTTTGTTTTTCAGCTTCACAAGGAGTCTAGTGTTAACACTGATTTTTGGAGATATTGCGAGTTGAGTGGCAGAATTGAGTTTCGCCGTTTTATTAAATGTATAAGTAAATTAACATATATATTATATATTCATTGATTCATGACAGAATTCATTGATTACAGATTATTATTACGATAGAATTGGATGCCGCATAAGAAATTAATTTAACTTTATAACTTTTACATATAGATTTACTTTTGTGAAGTTTGTGAAGAATTTTAAACGTTTATTACGAAATTACATATTACTCAGATAAATAAATACAAAACTTACTTGATCAACAAAATCAAACAATTGTGAAATATCGTATGTTATTGTAGGTGTATTTGGGTTTCTTCTCTTCAAATGTTCCTCGTAAATCTTACAGACGCCTTCCATACAGTCATTTACGCTCTCATAATCGGAATACGTTCTTGTTTCTGGCCTGGGACCGGGTTGGACCAACAAAATTGTGTGGGACTGAAATACATAACCCTATTTAGCGCCATTTCTTTAATACTATTTTAACTATAAATCAAACATAAACTCACCATTATTTAGTTTTGTTCAATAAGATTTAGTTGAATTATAATTAATGTAGGTGGTTATTTATTTTAGAATATATAAAATAAAGTAATTCGAGAAATATCTATTCTAAACTTCTTCGCGTTCGGTGTTCAGTAAAGCTTGCGTTCGGAAATTTTATTTGTTTTAACTTTTATCAACTTTGAAATTATACAGATAATATTTAATACTTTCATTCCGGTACGTTATATGATTTGAACACCATATTCAATGAATAAAATGAATGAACTAATTTAAATAAGAGTTAATAACCGAAATTAGATTTTGCGAAAAATGTTTATCATAAATATATAAGTATTATATACAGTAACCTAGCTACATTTATAAAAATAAATAACAAAACCTGTAATTTATTATGCTCTAAGTTAAATGAAATGTGGAAAATTATTTAAAAAAATAATATTGTGATAAATATTATTTTACTACATATTATTTTACTTACAGAATAAATCTGAGATATAGTTGTACCAAAATTATTTTATTTATGTGAATATTCCAAAATTTTATTTTATCTTTGCCTTCCTCAATTTTTAAACTGTTGATTGTCTGTAGATTTAGATGATGTGATATGTCAATTTCTTATCGTGACATTTTTGTCAAATCAAACGTCAATTCTCTATAAGAAATATTTTGTTTTCGCGCTACCATCATAAAATAATATAAATCTTAAGGAAAAAAAATATAATGGAAGATAGAGAAATGGAAGATTTTGTAGAATCCTTCAAAAATTCTTTGCAAAAACAAAACCAACATAAAAGCATATCCCTTTATCATGATGACAAAAAATCTAATTCTAATATTACAAATTTTAAAGCCAAGGACGTATTTTTTAATATATCGCAACAAGTAAAAGCAATGCATAGTGCAGATACCACTATAAATGTGAAAAATAATATGAAATTAAAAGAATTCAAGAGAAAAGATTTTATACCTGTCAGTATGATATCAAATGATCAAGTAAGTTGCTATCAAAATTTTATTATAATTATTTCAACGAAATTTTAATATTTATCATATTATTTATAATATAATACTGTGTTATTTTGTTAATTTATATTAATAATACTATTCTTAGTAATTCTTAACCAGTGTTTTCTTAGATTCATATATTTTCAATTTTATTGAGAAATACAGTCATCTTTGTTGCATTCACTTTATGTTTTCTAATGTTATTAGACAAAAATTAATCAAAATATTAAAAAAAAACATTTAATAAAATATAAATAGAGGAACTCAAATTATGTGCTCTCAAAATTGTACAAGTGCTCTAGCTTACGAAACCATAATTTTGGTATCAAGCTATGTTGAAACACTTGTATGCTTGCTTCACCTTTTATTTGGGTCCTGTTTTTTACAAAATGCTCTATATTTTTATTACCTTGGTATGTAATAGACACTTTAATTTTTGTTAAATATTTAGTAATTTATGGGAAACCTAATGAATCTAAGTTTTTAATTTTTATTATGACACACTTAATGAACTTAATCTTACTTTTCTTAATGCCAGTAAAATAATTACCATAATAAAAATAATATCTTGCTACATTTATTGAAATTCCTTTTTTCAGCTACCTAAAGTTACCCAAGCAAATAAATTTGACACACAGTGTGTGTCTGACACTGAATTAATTGATATTATTGAAAAAGCTGAGGCATTAATAAATAAAGAAAATGATATAAGTCAAAAATTTGATAATAATTTTCATTACACAAATATTTCTTTTGAAGCTAACAACAAAGAAAAAATACCAAAGATTCATAAAATAGATACTACTAATTTAAAAGCAATTAATAAAAACTTAAATAGTTACATATTTGAGCCTTTTAGTGAAAACAGAACATATAATGATATGATTAAAGAGAAATCTGATACTGTTAATATTTTGTCTGTAGAACAAAACACACATGCTCAAATGGATAATATTATTAAAACTCAAAATAATAGCTTAGATATTATTTTTAATAATAATGAAGAAATTTCAAACAGTCCAATCATAAACATATCTAATTCATACATTATGAAATCTAAAACTCCATCACCTTTAATTTTCGGTTTAGATTCATTTGATAAATTTGAGGCTATAGCAATGCCGGTAATAGAAAAGAACTTAGAGACTTCTGTTGCTAAGCAAATAATTCATTCACAGGTTATATCTAATGAATTGTATATAAAAAGGCATACAGAGCCTGTTTTAATTGATAGGGATAAATCTTTAAGTCCAATTTTGACTATAAGAAAGAAAAGTACAGACCGCTCAATAACCAAAATTAAAAATGGCCGATTTACCATAGAGGACAGTATTTTATTTAGTAGCGATGAAGAAAATGAAATTAAAAATGAGGAACTTCCATTGACTTGTGCTTTAAAAACTTCATTTTATAATGAACATGATTTAAACGAAACAATGTATGTTGGATTTCAAACAGCCAGTGATAAGTCTATACAAATATGTTCAGATTCTTATAATAAAGCAAAATCTTTATTATGTGTAAAATCTATAGATATACCTCTTACAAAGTTAGTTGAAGTAATGGATAGTAGTAACAATATAGTAAATAAGAATACACAAAAAGAAATAAAGGGAAATAAAATATCAATATTTAATCATAATTTAAGTGATTCTGCTACAAAACAATCTCAACAAAATGAAGACGAAAGTAAATCAGTATTAAGGAAGTCTAATAACATTTGTGATAAAAATAATATATGGAATGAATCAACTACAGTCATAGCATCTAATAATAAAGAAATTAAATTATTCCCAGTTTCACCTTCATGTGAGGAAAAAATTGAAGTTAGAAATAATAATTTGTATAACAATATTTCACAAGATATTTTACTAAGCACAGGAGCAGTAAGCAACATACCTGTTTTGGAAAAGGAACAAGTAAATATAGATGACAATATTATAAAAGAATTTGAAACTAATTTCTTAGTAGAAAATAATGACATTACCAATCCTTTTGAAAACAAGAAAAATAATCCTGCATTAAAAGCACCAGAAAGTAATATAAATGATAAAGTTTTCCCTTCTGAGACAGAACAAGCACTTATACAAACAAAAGGATTCAAAACAGCTAATAAAAATAAAATAAATACACATAAATTAGATGAAATTAAAGATATCTTTAAAGACATTGATTTAACAGATATTGGTATAGGCTTAGACGATTATAAAGAAAACTGTGTTAATAACATTGATACTTCTGCAACTGCAAGTAAAAACTTTATAGGTTTCCAAACCGCCAGTCATAAATCAATAAAAATTTCTGAGCAAGCTCTAGCTAATACGAAAAAAATATTTCAAGATATTAAAAATGATGACACTACACATGCATTTGGATCTAATATTATTAATAAGAAAAACCGGAACTATGAAATAAATACGCTAAATACGGAAGAAACGTCATCAAAACCGCTATATCCAATTAACGAAAGTAAAACTGTTCTCTGTTCATATCTGAATATGACAAATAACAATAATTCATATTTAAATAAAGAATTAAAACAAAAGAATGATAAAGTAAAAGAAACTCCCAAATTTGTCGGATTTCAAACTGCTAATAATAAGCCTGTTACTATTTCCAAGGAGGCTTTCGCGAAATCAAAGAAAATATTCCAAGATATTGAAAAAGAAATTCCTGCAAACTCTGAAAATAATATTAAAAATTTTAGCGACAAGTTCCAAAGGTTTCAAACTGATAATAAAGCAATGGCAATTTCGAAAGATGCTATACAAAAGTCTAACAAAATGTATGATGCAAAAGAGTATAATGTGGATATACAATGTCTTATTAAAGAAAACGATAGTATAGAAAAGTTTCAAGGCTTTAAAACAGCAAGTAACAAACCTGTACAAATATCTAAAGAATCTTTAGCTAAAAGTAAAAATATTTTTCAAGGCATTGATTGTAGTGATGATAATTTAAAGGAGGAAAATCAAAAAAATAAAATGGATCCTAATAGGCGTCCCAAAATAAATGTTGGTTTCCATACTGCCAGTTATAAGCCTATTGTAATATCAAATGAAGCTTTAGCCAAAACTAAGAATATATTTGATAATATCGATATTATAAACAATAATAGTAATAAAAACGACAATTTTGATATTCAAAACAAATTTCAAGGTTTTAGGACTTTAAGTAAAAGCAAACATATTTTTCAAGATGTAGAAATGGATGAAAATCTTGAACATAATTTTGATAAAAATAAGGCAAATACAAATTTTGGTGGATTTAAAACGGCTAGTAGTAAACCGGTTCATATTTCAGAAACTGCTCTAATTAAATCGAAAGAGCTCAAAAATATTAATGAAAGTAATACTAAAAAAGACACTGTCTCGGAATATAGCGCATTTGGTGGTTTTCAAACTGCCAGTAACAAAAAAATTAATGTATCTGAAAAAGCATTATACAAAAGTCGGAAATTATTTGAAGGTATTAACATTACAGAAGAAAAAGAAACTATAAAAGTAGGCTGTAATGATGACCTATTTAAAAAACCATGTCTAGATAACGTAAATGATGAATCACTTGATAAAGCTACTAAAACAAATGATAATAATGTTATGAATATTGATGATTTAATGAATACAGAAGTAATAAAAGATTTAGAAGAAACAATGTGTACAGAAGATTTTATTAAAGAAAATACACCATCAAATAAAAGATCTAGTAGCCCCATTTTGTCATGTCCAAGAGCGAAAAAAAGGAAGAAATTCGAAATGCCTATAATTATTAAACCGGTAAAAACTGTTGGTAGCGAAAATAATGAAAATCGTAACATTATGCATACTTTTGATTCAAATTATAAAACACATAAACAACTTAATTTACAAAATATAATAGAAATTGAAAAACAAAATTGTTCTAATACTGAAATTGATTCAAACATATCGAAATTCCGATTTGACACGCTATTACAATTCGAATTTGGCAAGAAACGAAATGACATTGACAATGATGTTTGGAACACAGATAAAATACAACAACTGTTTACAGATAGTGTTAATAAAAGAATGATTCCAAAAGGCTGGATTGAGAATCATTTGAAACTAATAATTTGGAAATTATTATCTTACGAAATAGTTTTTCCTAAAACTATGAATAATGTTTGTACAATAAAAAATGTATTGAATCAATTAAAGTATAGATATGATAGAGAGTTGTATAATGTAGAGCGACCAGCTTTAAGAAAGATTCTAGAAAAGGATGAAATTTCGAGTAAAAGAATTGTTTTGTGTGTGGTTGGAGTTTACGTTGATAGTTCTTATGTAAATAGGTATGTTATTTATTTTTTTAATTTTCTCTTACTAAAGTACTATTTAAGGCCTTTTCTATTCTAGTTTTTTTTCTTATAATCAGATTCGAACCAATACGCACTGTTTTTAAGAAGGCCGTCGTAACGCAGGGGCATAACCGTGCGACTGTAAACGTGACAGTTGTGGGTTCAATCCCCACTGGGGGAGTCAAATATTTAATATCTTCATTTCTTCGTTCTGGGAACAAGGCAAAGCGAGGCGTCGATTCCGCCACTCAATACTCAATGCCTTAAGTATTCGGCGGAAAATGAAGAACGGAAGTATCTTAATGGAATGGAGTATCCTAACACTATATTACTAAGTTTCCGCTGTTTACCTGCTGTATACGGGATGCAGCATGAAGCTAATTAACATATTTTTTTAATGGTGGATACTTCACTTATCGAAGAATTATTGCATTATAATTATTTACAATAATTTAATCATTTCAATGTAATACACCTACACATATTCTAAGTACCTCCCGTACTTAGAATATGTCAATTGTCATACACAACATTTTGTTATTTCTTTTTTCCCCACAGTGGCAAGGCCACAGGTTAAATCTATTTCAAGAAAAGGCTGAGCCTATTTAGATGATAAAACTTATGTTTTATATTGTACTAGTGAACCAAACGCGGTTCCGCCGAATAAATTTGTTGTTACATTATGACCATATAATACCTTTACATATATTGTAGCCTATGTGTTATTCTGATGTATAATAATTTCTGTAAAGTTTCATCTAAATTTATTCAGTAGTTTTAGCGTAAAAGTAAAACAAACATCCATCTTTACAAACTTTTGCTTTTATAATATTAGAAGTAGGATAAATTATTTTTATAAGTAATAATATATATATTTTTTATTCTATTTCTATTTATTTTTCAGTATTGCCCACCCAACCCAAAATTTGGAGTTACTTCTAACAGACGGTTGGTATACAATAATGTCATCTACAGACGCAATGATAAATAAACTAATATTTGATGGAAAAATAACTGTAGGTACAAAATTAGTTATACATGGTGCGGAATTACTTAATTGTGAACAGGGAGTGGCGCCTTGGGAGGTGAGTACCTTTAAAATTTTTATATTATTTCTAAAATTATAGTGGTAAATCACTTAGTTTTTTACTGTTGATATTAATCTTTTGTTAAATAATATATTTTAAATTATAAGTATAAAATTTAGTCTATTTTCTATGTTTATATTTATTTGGCTTTGATTAATTTATTATATATACTATTCATGAAATTTAAAAACTTAAAATTCACTTTTAAAATAAAACTTTAACAGGATTAATCAAGTGTCGTTAATACCATACATTTTTGGTAACCCAATGTTTCAAACACTTTGCAGTTGATTGTTGTATTTGTAGACTGAGATGATATTCATCTGTCAGTTAACATAATTATTATATCAAACTACCGCCAACGATTTCTTAATAGCCTCGCGTTCAAGGCATTGAATTATTACAGAATGAACTGACTATATTTTGCACTCTAGTGACACTAGAGGGCGTTTTTTTGACCGCCTAAGTGGCAGAAAGTCTCCGACCGCCTTCTCTACTATAATTAGGATATTTCTTTATTTCACTAGCCTCGCGGATCATATTAGATATATTATGTCAGTTTTTCCTAGCGAGGATGTGGTGTTTATCGAACTTGATGTAATGAATTTCCCCTCAGAGATGCTAATAACATAAATAAGTTATAACAAGCGTTGAATAGTATTTAAATTTGAACCCATAATCACATAAAAACACAAACTACAGAACACATCCGCAATACGACTAAAAATATTCGGCAACTCCACACGACGCGCGAAATGGAACGCACGCCTCGGTTTCCATGGCAACGGGGCCATGTTGTCCCACCTGTCATCTGTCAAAATGGAGGGTGGGAAAGTTTCGCGGGTGAAAGTTTTTATTACAAGAGTTTATCCAATGTTATATGTTGAGAGATTCGATGATGGTAGTACTGGTAAGAAGTTTTGCTATTTTTATAGATTTATATGATTATAAGACTTTTCGTATCAAATATATTTCTGATATACACAATTCATATTTATCAAAAGAAAATATTATCGTTGTTTTTATATTATTTTTATAAATTATTACTTAGAACTAATGTGAGTCAAGCGATTTTTTATAAACCTAAGACACTTCTTTCTCTACTTTAAACCAGTACGTACGTAACGTACAGATATCATATGTGGAATGGCGGGCACAGCACCGTGCTTTTTCGTACACTACGGCCGATGTGTCGTGGCCACCCTAAAGTTAGTCTTGCGCTCGCACAAAGATAATCAAAATTGAGAAAAATCTTAAAATTAAATCTGCACAACCATCATCAGCTACCCTTATTGCGTTTGTAGATTTTCTTATATGTTTACCACCAGTCACAATTTCATCATAATATGTATAATAGATGTGAATCTTTGTAGTGAATCCACACAGACTTTTACATCCTGTTTGTTTATATTTTCACGTAAAAACTATTAAACAGATTTAATAATAACAGAAGAGCTGTAGCTTCCACCTGTATAACAATAAGCGGGCGAAACCGCGTGTGTCAGTATTATAATGATATCACTATTTTCTTCACTTATTACAGTGACAAGATCAGAACGTTTGGAAAATCTATACCAAATTAAATATGAAAATGAGAAACAAAATCAATTGGAAAAGTTGTATGAAGAAGTAGAAAAGTATTCGGACAAGGTATTTATAGTGTTCAGACTGTTGCCTACTGACCGTTATTCATGGCAGAACTAAACGCCGCACAATGAAATATTTAATTTTTGTGGTCGCTACCAGAGTAAGGAAAAAAATAAATATTTCATTCTCCAGAGTGGGAGTCGAACCTACAACCGTCGCACGATTGCGCTTCTGCGGCCACGACGGCCTCAAATATATTTTAACTACTTTATGTTATATATAAAATATCTTGTATAATATAATATCGAGATAATACGGTTATTTTCCTTTTCCATTAGGAATCCCAAGATTCTGAAAGTCTAGATACAGAAAGAGATTTAGATTCCGGCACACAACTGTGTAAGTTAATGAAAATGAGTAAAGATCCTATAGAATTTAGGGTGAGTAGTGTATTTTTTTTTTGTATTCGAACTTGTTATAATTTCTTTTGTAAATTAATTTCATTTTTTTTTCGTTTAATATAACTTTTACTTAATAATTATTTTAATGTATATATTGTTTGTTCTAAACAAAATGTTTACAACTTACTAACGTACTTTGTGTTCTTTGCACATTTAAGTTTAGACATATTTTATTTTAAAATAATATTATTAAGAAGATTTGAAATATTATAGTATAATTGCTTAAACACTGTACAAGAAGTGTAGGTCCAAATCTTGCAACCTATTTTTTTATTAGAAATTTTAAAAAGTGGATACTGCTAACTGAGTAAATATCAATATAAATAGAAAAGAAATTATATTTATTGTTTTCTAACATATTTTTTAAAAATTTAATTCATTACTTTACCTAATTGTTTTTTGACAGGCAGGTCTAACCCACTCACAAATAAAATTACTACAAGAGCATTCGTCCAAAGAAAGAGATAAATTAATAGAGAAATTACAACAAAAAGTCCAAGAAATGGTGAAAAAACGTGGTTTAGACGTTAATAGGATTGTTGTACCGCTGTTGAAAATGAGGGTAGCAGACTTGAATAATAAATCGAATCATATAACTAAAGGTATTTAGTTTAATAACTTGTTATAAGAACTATCTTCTATATATATATAAAAGGACTTGTCCTCACTGACTGAGGTAAGACGCACTCACAGCCATAACCGTTGTGCGTAAAAACGTGAAATTTGGACAGATGTTTACTTTCGTAATCTGGACATCCACTAAGAAGGGATTTTGAAAAATTTGAATCCTTAAGGGGAGAAATAGGGGTTGAAAGTTTGTATGGAAAAAAATTTTAATCAGTACTGATATTTATAAAATTTGAAATTTAGATTTTTAAAAGTATTTCATTGAACACATGTTTCGTAGTTTATTAGAATTCACCCCTAAATAAGCAAGCGAAGCGGCGCGCGTCCGCTAGTTTTGAATAAAATGTAATCTTGTTAACTTACTTATTTATTTTTTAGTTTCATCAATATCATAGTGGAAATCGAACTTATAACTGTCGCGTGGGACAACCACAATATTAAATTTTATATAAATTTAAAATTTACCATTTTGCAAATATAAAAAATATTTTTCATATTCTAGCTATGATTACAATATGGAGGCCGAATGAATCTTTACTGGATTTAATAAAAGAGGGTACTTGGATTGAGATTTTTAATATAGTGCCTACTTCCATAAGGTAAATTTATTGTTTTACCCTTCTATATATTTTCATAAATAGGTATATATTAAGATTTCTTTTTCAATAATATAACATATACTTTTGATTTTCACTTGATAAGTTTAATTTCTAATAAAATCAGTATTTTATGAAATTGCAAAAATTGTTCATATGACCAGCAAACGTTTTTTTATCCTTTTTTTAGATATTCTGAGATGGCATTATCAGCTGGCAGACAATCAATATTTAAAAAAGCAAAATTAAAAGAAAATGATAGCTTAAAATCTATTACACAAACACTAAAAAGAACACCTTTCACTTTAAAAGACCTACAAAAGCCCATTACCATAGATTATAACGAAATAGACACATTTGGTTTTATTTTTTTAATTGAACCGTCTACAAAAGAATACGAAGGCTCAAAACAGTTATTCCAAAATGTTTACATTTCCGATGAATATAAAAATGTCATTGCAATAAATTTTTGGGGTGGCATTAAAAAGTTTGGGTTTGAAAATATATTAGAAACAGGACAGATTGTATCGTGTGTAAATTTGCAAAGGCGACATGGCAGCAATAGGAAATGTTCGCAACAATTTAGGGCTACGGAATTCACGTATTTTACTAAAACGTGTAAAATTGATATGTTGAGAATAATGACGGACAAATTTTCTAGAAAATTATCTAGTTTAGACAAAAAACTGTTTATTGAAGAGTGTGTGGTAGTGAAAAATAATTTTGCTAATACAAAACATGGCAATACACATTTTTCGCCGTACAGATTAAATAATAGCGAATATAATATAACTAAAAATAAAATATTCATAGATTCTCCAGTTAATAAATGTGTTGATGCAAATTTAACTGGCTTGGACTTTGAATCAAGTTTTAAAGAAACAGATACAAAAGAATTATCGCCAAAAACAGTAAGAAGAAAACGAAAAGTTGATGAGAAAATTGCTAAATTAGAAATGTATGGAGAACCACCACCATTACAACCTATTCATATTATTAATAAATCTAATATTATTAACAATAGTTATAGAAGTCCACTTTTAATAAAAAATAATTATAATATACAAAATGCCAGTATAATGAATATGTCCAAAAATTTGTCGAGTCCAGTGTGTTTAAACAGGGCCTATGTGAAAAATATAAATCCTGTGAAATTGAATTTTTCTAATAATAACATGTCTGAGGATCCTTTTGCTGACGAATTTGAAGGGAGTCCACCATTAAGCTTGGAATAATCAAGAATAGGAAAAATATAATAATTTTAGCCTTTATTTCGATTGTGGGAAAAATCCTACTAGGGAGGGGTAATGAATTCTTTTCATTTCCTCACCCTGCCAAGAAGGCAAACGCAATCTTTAAAATTGGGCTGTGCTTGAGAAATGTAGTGCTTTAATACTACATTTTTAATATTGTTTATCTGTTTTTAAATAATTTAAATATTTAATGTGATATATAAAAAACTTTACTAATTGTTACTTACTGTGTAATATGTGTATATTTGTTTTAATAATAACTTTAAATGCTTGAAACCCTACATATGATTAAATAAATTGTAAAAAGAAAAATATTTTTGTGACTATTTGAAACTATATTTAGATTCATATATTAGTAACACTTTATAATTTTCAAAATCTACTAAATTGTTGTACTATATCAATAACGGAATGCTTCAGACTAAAAATGTTTATTACGATTTTTTTAAGATAATCTTAAGTGATGGAATGGCATCTACATATTAATTTCATATAAATAAGATTTGTATTTTTTGTCTTGTAAATATGTATAAAGAAAAAAATATTACATTATTTTCTATTATATATTCTTAAAATAAAAAAGAAATGAAATTTCACTAAAAGAAAGTGAACTGTATCTTTTTCAGTATTGTATCCAGATCAAGTTAGGCGAAATATATGAATGAAATGACGAAATGCATTAGATTTTTTGATTCATACACCATTATAAACACCACATATCCAGAAATAAAAATCTACATCCGCTACTATAGGTTTTCTTTGGATTTTAAGGCAATATGAAGAAAAATTGTAGATATAAAATTGTGTTTATTTCCTAAAATTGTCTCTCAAATTCTCTACACTCTTTTTTTCCCTTAGTTTCCGTAACATAAGAAAAAAGCCATATAGTTAAACCATTTAATATGTACGTGTCAATGTTTTCATACGTGTCTTAACGTTTTCAAAATTATAATTTTTATCACTATCTAATACAAATTATAGTTTCATTTAATTAAAATTCTAAATGAAATTATTTAATAAACAAGAATATAATATATAAAAATAATAAGATAAATATGGCAACACAATATCTGTCACTTGAAGGTGACCTTCAAACCAAACTAGTTTGACGTTTTGTAACCCACTAAAACTCAAAAGTTATTTTCATTTGAATTACCTACCCGCTACGACATGTTATTTGCTAATAAAACAATTTAAAACACAATATAAAACTAAAACAGTGCTACAAGACTATTTAGCCACGTGTTTTGTGAATTTCTTGTGAATATTTAAATAATTCAGGCACTTTTGTTACAACTTTCTTTTAATCGGTAAGTTTACTTTTAATTTACTATCGGCGGCGTGGTTTAAAAATAGTTACTATGCTACGTCTAGCTTATAAATATTGTATGTTTCTTTTAAATTATAATATGATATGTAAATATCGCACGCAACCGGTAACATTTAATATATTGATATGAAATTTGCATTTAAATTATATTATGGTTAATTTAAATTTAGTAAACTTATTTTTGTACGCTCCACTACACATTAATTATTTTTAAACAAATTTAATTTAAAAAAATATATTTAGAAATAATACTTTTATTTTTTAATTAATGCTTTTAATGGTATGATTAAGAGTTATGGATTAATACAATAAAATGTTACCAATAATTTTTATTTAAAAATTGCACAGTAAATATTTACAATAAAATTATATATATCCTATATATGGATAGACACAGACACAGGATACATATAATTATATGTATCCTGCACACAGCAAGGTAGGCAGAGGGAACCTCATGTTAAGACACTCCGTTCCCCACTTTCTGCCGAATCATTCTCATTATAAAATTGTAACTAAAACAAATCTAAGTCAATAAAAAAAGGTATAGTAAAAAAACAAGTCAATGTATGCCTATATGTTACTATTATCACTTTATCTATGTAATGAATGTCAAGGGAATGTTATCTTTCATATCACATAATATATTTTTGTTTGGTTTTTTAGATTACTATAATAGTAATGTATTAAAATTGAAATAACATATTTTAATTGATGTTATAAATTGGATAAAATAAAAAAAATGGTCAAGTGTGAGTTGAAGAGTCTATGAGAAATATAATGTATAAAAATTTGATAAAGTTAATTTTTTTTAAGGAACTGGAAACTTGTGGATTTGATATTAATTTCAGCTTAGCACTGCCTCATGTTCTTCTTAAAAGAGCATTTTGACAGGGAAGGGAAAAGGGATTATTATTTTGCAACATGAAACTGAATAATTTTTTTTCAAGCAAGTGTATCATCAAGTTGCTTTTCAAATTTAATTAAAAGCTAAAACAAATTTATTAAGATAACCAGCTAAGATTAAGTTGGACTGAACTAACTGACTGAACATGAATCCTATAATGATTACTGCCACTCTCATTATATTATTTTTGATATACTGTTTTTAACTGATTGCAAGCTGAAGGAGAAATTATCCATTTATATTAAACCATGAAATCAATTTTGTTTAAACCTATATTTGTTTTCATTGAATGCTGTAATCCCAATACACAATTTTCCCTTCTGTGGTTCAAAAGTGAGCACACAGGGGATCAACACAGAATGCATTCTTGATTTTTTTCATCACTTAGTTACATGCATAGTGATACCCTTAATAATTTTACTTTTAAAAAAATATATTATATCATACATTTTGTAGGGGTTCATAAAATAAACTTATCTTTCAATTTTCTACCACACCTCATAAGCTCAAAGTAGAGTGATATAATGACTAACAAAATTATAGGTGTTCCCTTTTTTGCCGTTTGTGTATGGAACAAAAAATTAAAATAAGCCCACGAACATGGTAATATAGATTTCTTAATAACTAAAATTTTAGATACAAATAAAACTTTTACATTACTTTAAAATTATGATGTAATTCATCTTTAATTTAAATATTATCTGCAATACTATGAAATGTCTTTTTTTTTAAATGTGTTTTGGCCTCATATAGTGTTCTCCAGGGAAGGCCGAGGAAACCTAATGTTAAGACCTAAATAATGCTTGAATTTGGAGCCTTGTATTGCCAGAGTGGAGAAATGACATAATTCATTCCCCCAAGTGGATATTGAACTCACAACAATTGCATTTATAGTCCGACATTGTCCTGACAGTCTATAAGATGTGTAAGACGTTGATTACACGCTCATTCTGACGTCAGTCACAGGTTCCCTCTGCCTATCTTGCTATGTGTGGAATACAGTGTGAAGCTGAAAAAGAAATATTCAATTACTTTTGCTATTAAAGCTAAGCTTAAAATTTTGATATAATTATCTCTAGGTATGTTATTTTCAAGGTCTTTGTGTATTTTGTTTCTCGATGAATGGTGGAACTGAACGCCGCGCAACGAAAAAAATTATCTAAAATAAAGCCGTAGCGTAGTAAAGTAGCCGTAGTAGTTTCAAACTATAATTAGTTGTCATAACAACAACTATTTTCCGTAAAAGATTAATTAAATTAGTACAAATTATGTATAATTCAGTACATATGTATCTCGTAAGTCGCGTATCGTATCAATATGTGTTATCATTTCATTGACTTTACGTTAGTCGCCATTGACCTGTTGAGAAACATTTAATAAACTATTTTTAATGAATCAGTTTCACGCTTTACTTTATTTTTTTACATTGTCCAGGGCTAACGTTTTATTAGTAAAGTTTCTGGACTGGTTGTTTTAGTCAGTCAATAACGGAAGAAAAAAATATATTGAAATATTTAGAAACACATATAATATACAGGATTTATGTGCAGTTCTATAATCGCTGGTATAATAGATATAATAGGACCTGGTCTTAGAAATCGGATAGCCACGTGTGGTTCGTCCCCAGATATTATTATTCTAATAATAACTAACCGGTTACTTCGTTTTTAAATAAAAATACCCATCTACATTATATATACGTCCAGCGAGCGACGATCATGTTGAAGGGATTGTTTGTTTGGACGCGCTAATCTCAGGAACTACCGGTTAGAATTTAAGAAATCTTTTTGTGTTTTGCTAAAGTTACTTCACGTCAATATCAGTTCAACGTAAACCTAGATACTTGGGTGTTAGTTACTCAGAGTTACTTCCCGCACTGAGAAGCTATTTCCTTTTGACCATGCGGACGAAGCTGCTGTTAAAAGATAGATAAGATAAAATAAATTACCTTATCTATCTTTTAATACGAACGTCACAAATCTTTTGGAATAGAACCCTGTACGTTACGGGCCGCTACGATTTTAGTAAGCGTTGGTGTCAAACTGAATACTTTATTTGAAGTATAATATTTACATATTGCAGTGCAATATTGGCAACATTTTAAATACGCTGAATATTTTTCTAACAAGGTCGCCTAATACGTGACTCTGTGACAAAATATTCTTTCGATTATATTATTTAAAAGTAAAAATATTTACGCTGTATCTCGCATAGTAGGGTAGGTAGAGGAAACCTAGTGTTAAGATACTCCTTTTCTCCACTTGATACCAATTTCCCCCTCTAGGCTTCGATACTAATATTATAAAGCCAAATAATTTATATTGATATAACTTTTTTTGATTTATGAACCGATTTAAATAAAACAAACACTAAAGAGTACTGTCGTGGCGCAGTGGCACTAGGGTGGTGTGACTGTAAATGCGACTAGTTGTGGGTTCGATCTCCATACGGGAAGTCGTTGTTGCTATTTATCCCACAATGCCTCCAGAAGTCGGCAGAAAATGGAGAACGGAGAGAACATCGATCGAAGAACAGAGTTGTAGTGCGGGATAGTGAAACCAAACATAATGCACAGACAAACCGACAAAAAGATATGAGTCATTGGTTACTTTGTTGAGTCCTCTTATTATATTAGTATTTACATAATGTTTGTTGCACATTCATCATTTCGAGCGGCGCGAGATCTGGACGGACGCCAGTGAACTTGACGTTGCTCTTTGACGTTTTGTTATAAATAATTTTGGGGGCAACGCGTTTTTATGTTTCGTATGTTTCGTGGCCATTATTTTGATATATATTTATATCAGCTTCAGGCTATATCCCGCTTATAGCAGAGTAGACTGGGGGAACCTAGTACTCTGATCCCCAGTTTTTGTCGAATTTTTCGAAGCAATGCGTGTTGAATGGCGGACTCAACGCCGCGCTTTTGCCTTGCCACCATAGTGAAGAAATGATAATAAATAATATTAATTCCCCAGGGTGGGTATCGAACCCACACGCGTCGCGTTACAGTCACACCCATGTGCTCCTGCGACGACGGCCGTATATATATTTTCTTTTTTCTTTATTTTTCCGTGCTCTTTCTAAACCTTTCTTATCTGTTCTTGTCTTTGTAAATAAAATCAACACTAATTGTGAACCTATCGTTTCAGTTTTCTCGCTATCTCAGATCGTAAAATATTGTTTATAACACTATTTATGGATGTATGTGTGTTTGTATGACGCGTCCAGTGCCAAGTTGCGTAAGGATGACGTCTTGGATTAGGACTTTTATTAGATAGTTGTGATATCTTTGGAGGTGTGGCGCATTTACCTTTTATTAATAATAACTAGCGGTCCGCCCACTTAAACTTATTGCTATATGATAGCCAAATTATACAAAATTTGGCAATTCTGTTAAATAAGCTATATTATAGTAAAGTTTTCTCTAAATCCTCCTAGTCACTTTTGCTGGAAAGAGGAACAAACAATTATCTACAAAAAAATTCACCTATACTTATAACTAGCGGTCCCCGCGCGACTTCGTCCGCTTGTACTATACAATCTTTATTTAAGTGTGTTTAAGAAAAAAATATTTATTATTTTAATATGGTTATCTACTGTACTGTTAGACACTAAATAAATCGTATTTAAGTCTTTTGGGTATCGTATCTGATTAGGTAAGCGGTAAGTCCAGTATGCAGTTTTCACTATTGGAATCTGGCAATTCCTGAAACGATCTACTTTAGGATATAAGCACCTAATACTAATAGTATTTTCTATTTTAGGACATAAGTAAGTAGGCCCTACTAAATCGGGATATTTTTTAATAAATTTTAATATATTATCATACTAGATTCAGATTATTTAGGCTTATAAGTGTTTCTTATTTAGGTTTATATTCAAAGTTGTGAACTCTGTTAATATTGAGGCACAAGTATGTGACTGTAAACGCGACTTTTTGTCGGTTCGATTCTCACTCGGGGAAATGAAATATTAATATAAATTGATTATTACATTTTCTTCGTTCTGGTGTCCAAACAAAGCGCGGCGTTGAGTTCCGCCACTTACCACGCAATGCCTCCAAAGTTTGGCGAAAAGATACAGCGCTATTCATAATACTCTGCTCTATTTTATAATTTATTTAGTTTTATTGTCAACTTTCAGGTAGACATGTCTCGCGACAGATCATCGAGGCGGTTCTACCGCGCCGAGTCGACCCACGACCTGCTGTCCTACATGGACAAGGGGCAGGCGGCGTGCGAGGAGAACCGGTGGACCTTTGAAACAGCATGGGAAGCGGCTAATAAAGGTAATAAAATACTTTTGAAATTCAATACATTCCTATCGCAGTACTACAGTGTGTGGACTGTGAACGCGACGGTAGTGGGTTCGATTCCCATTCTGAGTAATGAATTATTTAAATTGGTAATTTTCTCGATCTGGACAAGACAAAGCTCGGCGTTGAGATCTGCCGAATGTCTTGAACATCCGGAAAGCAGGGAACGGAGTATTTTCACAGCAAGTTCCCTTTGCCTATCCCGCTATATGTGGGATACAACGTGTAAAAAAAAGGAATACATTCTAAAAGCATCCATCGTAGACACTATGTCTAGTATTTTAGCTTCCAGACTTGTTCCACACAAAGGCATTGTGTGTAATCAGAGCATACGGGTGTAACAGGATGGACTGGTTTACGTGTCTTACATGTGCGGCTAGAGAAATGTTACTTGTGTTGAGATTTTTTTTATTTTTAGTTCAGTGTCAAGTTCCCTTCTCCGCTTTTGGCATAAATATCATAAAATAACCATACCTTAAATAACATTTATTTCATTTGCATATGACACACGTTCGTTGGCCCCGAGCTTTGTTTGATACTAAAATATTTGCTATAAATTGCATTGATATTGATATTTTTATATATAAAATATATATGAAACAAAGTGACCAACTATTCATTGTTCGTTGGCTATGACAACATTTATACTATAATAAAACATTTCAGCGGAAAATGGGTAGCGGATCTGTTTTAATGGAATGGAATGTCTTAATACTAGGTTGCCAGGTTCCTCTGTCTACCCTCCTATGTCCGAGACACAACGTGAAGCTAATTAAAACAAACATTTAAAAAAAACTATTGGAATCAGTAGTTTCTGAGCGTTGTGCGTTCAAACAAACTCTTCAGCTTTATTATATTAATGTAGATGTTTCTTTTTTGTTTCAGTCGGCGGTATTTACACAGTGATACGGTCCAAAGCGTACGTGTCTACTGAGGAAATGGGGGAAAATTACTGCTTGCTAGGTAAATTACTTAATGTCGTTAATCAAAGATATAATTATGGCAGAAGTACAAACGTGTGATTGGATTGGAGTGCGATAGGTTGTAGGTTCAATTCGCAGTCGAAGAAATGAAATATTTAATATTTTCATTTCCTCGCTCTAGTAAAGCAAACATGTCGCAGTTAAAATATTTTGGTATTAGAGTGAAATATTTTTTATAGTTTTACTATCTTTAAAATTGTTTTTTTTGGAAATCAAGTAATTTATTAACCAACTTGAAAAAGGACATGCTAAAATATACTATCTGATTCAAAATATATTTTAATATACTATCTGGTTCAAACGCATGTCCTATAATTACTATAATACTATAATGTAATAAATTACTTGATTTCCAAAAAAAAAACAACTTTAAAGAATAAATATTTGCTTTGTTTCTTCTTATATAAATTTAATCAAAATAGATGAAGAAAATAAAAAAAAAACAAAAGATATTTAAGATATGGACAATTTTTCATACATAATAGTTGGGTTTGCAGTAGATACTTTATATTGTATAGATCTTGAAGTCAGTTCTTTTTTTTTAAGTATATATTTTTTCTTCCACAGGTCCATACAAAGAACACTGTGCTCGCACTGAAGTTGAGGAAGCGGACTTCCCACCCAACTCCCCACTCACAACCGCCGTCAATGCTATGCGAAGTCAGGGTTATAAAGTGAGTTATAATAAATATTATAGAAACTCATACACTTACCCACTCCTTTGATTGTTTAAAATTTTAAAATCTTTGAAATAATAATAATAATAGTATGGTATATGAGGCCGGCGTGGCACAAGCGTATGACTGTAGACGCGACGGCTGTGCGTATGATTCCTATTAGAGGAAATTTTCGAAAAAATATAAAAATTCTAAGAATTTTTGGAAAGTGGGGGTCTTAACACTAACTTAACCTAAAGTGTTATAGTGGGATTCAGCGTGACGCTAAAAAACAAAATGACATGGAAAAAAAAGCGTACAGAGCAAATGTCTAGAGTTTAATGGATTAATGGTTCTGCTTTATTAGATAGAACCATTTAGTATTGGGTATAATCCCGTCACTATGTTTGTGTCCAGAACTTTGGTTCTAGCTTAGTGACCGGTCACTAAACTCTCTTACCCTCCGTATTCCAGCTGCACACAGGCACGTGGCTAGTGGACGGCAACCCTCAAATTATCCTGTTCGACATCAGCTCGGCCGCGTGGCAGATGGACAGCTATAAGCAGCAGCTGTGGGACACCACCTCTATAGGAATACCACATTTGGATGTTGAGGCCAATGACGCGGTTATATTAGGATTTATGGTGGCGCAGTTTATTACAGAGGTTAGTTGGGATTTGATTTTTTAATGTTGATTTGTTGTTTAATCAGTCTATTACTACTGTATATGTAAATATGGTCAGAGTCATTAACGAAATAAAAAATATTTCTGTCTATTTAAAAAAATATATATCCAAAAATTTCACGTTTTTTTATCACATTATAGATATTTTAAGGATAATTAATTATAACTACAGACATAAAACTTTGAGATATAGATTTTATATTTAACAGTTCTAATCATATTATAAGTACTTTTATGTCTGTTTTTCTTTTTCTTCTTAATTTAGTTCCGTAAAGCAGCAGAAAATTACAGTGATACGCCACCGCGTGTAGTGGCTCATTTTCATGAATGGCAAGCGGGTATAGGTCTTATTGTTTTACGGTAAGTTCTTTTTATTTTAAAAAAAAATACCTTTGTGATTGATTTTGTTAATTTTTTGAATTTCAAATGGAAACGGAAGGCTTTCACGATTACGCATAGCGTTCGCAACTGCGCCGCGATTTTTTTTAATATATATTTTTTAAATTCACTGTTATATTTTTTTTTACCTATTTCCAATTTCCATTTTACACTTTAAAATATTATATAATATTTTTTTTCTTTTTAGAGTACGTCACGTTGACGTAGCAACAGTGTTTACAACTCACGCAACTTTATTGGGAAGATATTTGTGTGCTGGCAACACTGATTTCTATAATAATTTGGATAAGGTAATATAAGTAATAGAATATCAAATACATATACCAGAAAATTATTTAGTCAGAAGCTGTCGTGGCGCAGTAGTAGTCTATGTTTGTATATGCGATGACTGTGCAAAATTTCATGTTATGAGTTTTTCTGACTTTTGTTTATTTTCCTCCGAATGAACATTGCGAAATGTTCCGGAAACCTAACTTCAGGGCGGTTACAACACATCGGCCGGCCTATAGGTAGAATATTTTTATAATTAACTGTTACACACTGTTAAAGTCCTCTACATATATCTATCTCGCTCTAGTTCTCAGTTGACGAGGAAGCGGGAAAGAGGCAGATATACCACCGCTACTGCATGGAGCGAGCGGCCGCGCACATGACGCACGTGTTTACCACCGTCTCTGATATCACTGGTGAGTTATTAGTTTTATAGCTTCACGCTGTATCCCGCAAATAGTGGGGTAGGCACATGGTACCGAGTGTTAGGGTCTGTGCTTGACACACCGCGCGATTAAGAGGCATTGTGTGTGGAATTCTTCTCGGAACTCTTCGCCGCACTTTTGACTTACGAGAGTGGGACTTGATGAGAACGTATGAAAATAACGAATTGAAAATGTATAAACAGTATTTTACTTTCTCAAGTGTGAAATAACAGTTTAAAAATGTAAAAAATTAAGGATATATATTTTTTTGCAGGATACGAAGCAGAACATCTACTCAAAAGGAAACCAGATTTTATTACACCAAATGGATTGAACGTAAAGAAGTTTTCGGCTTTGCACGAGTTTCAGAATTTACACGCGTTAGCTAAAGATAAAATAAATGAATTCGCGAGAGGACATTTTTATGGGTGAGTATAGTTTTATGTATTATAAAAAAACAAGAAAGGCCGTCGTGGTGCAGTGGCCCAACATCTGACTCTAAACACACAGCACGACGGTTGTGCCTTCGATTCCCACACAGAGAAATGAATTATTTTTATTCCGCTGTGTTTTATATTTTTTTGGTAAATAAAAAAAGCGTAGCGTTGACCTCCACCACTTAATACAAATACGTTTTTTTGGGATTTTTTTTTACCAAAAATTTTTACTTATTAAAATTCACATTTATAAAAATGTCCCCATGTTTGAACCCCTAACCTCTATCCATAATATTATAATTTTTATATTTTTCAGCCATTTCAATTTCGACTTAGACAAAACATTGTATTTCTTTATCGCCGGTCGATACGAGTTCGGTAATAAAGGAGCCGACATATTTATAGAAGCCTTGGCAAGATTGAACCATTATTTGAAGGTATATCTTTAATTTATTATGCTTATTATTATTAGCTAGGGGACGCGCGCAGCTTCGCCTGCTTATTTGCACCTTTAGGGGTGAATTTCAATAAACCATGAAACACTTGTTCAATTAAATATTTTTAAAAGTCTAAAGATTCCTAAATTTTGTAATTCGATGTATTTTTAGTTACGCATTTCTCAGAAACTAAATATCATATCGAAATAATATAATCAGTTTTTGATTTAAATTATGTATATTCCAAGGGCAATAGTCTAAGCTTTATCAAAATCATTTCAGAAGTTATTGTAATATCCACGTATTTATACCTCGGTAATAGATTTTTTATTATATAGTATGTATGTTAAATCTATTTACAAACAATCACAAACAAACATATAATAAATATATATTTTCTTGTCAACAGTCATCCGGCTCAGAAATGACTGTAGTAGCTTTCCTTATATTCCCTGCGAAAACTAATAATTTCAACGTTGAAAGTCTTCGAGGCCACGCCGTCACTAAAGCCCTGAGAGACACCATACACGATGTGCAACAGGAGATTGGAAAACGCCTGTATGACATATGTTTGAGGTGAGTAGTGTCATAACACGTCATGTTAAACTTGGTGACATGTAAGAATTAATGAATT
>HE671106.1:107026-127337 GCA_000313835.2 Heliconius melpomene melpomene | reverse complement strand
TTATATAGCCTATAGCACTTCTGAAGAATGCAGCTTTCATACAAAACAAAAACAAAGTAAATCGATCCAGTAGATCCAGAGATCTTAGCGTTCAAACAAACAAACAAACAAACAAACAAACAAACAAACAAACAAACAAACAAACTCTTCCGCTTTATTATATTAGTACTAGTGGACCCGGACGCGGCTACGCCTGCTTCAACTATAAGAATACTTATTAAATATATTCATGAAAAACTATAATTTCAATCTAGATAAAATGCTAAAAGTGACTATTATATTTATGTTCATAAGGATGAATATCAAAATGACGCAGTAACGGTTGCGTAGCGACGCGACGGTTGTTATTAACATGGCAGAATAAATTGCATGTCAAATTAGAAAGTATTTTAAAATATATTAGTTTATATGTGTAATGTAATGTTATATAGCCTATAGCACTTCGGAAGGATGCAGCTTTCATACAAAACAAAAACAATGAAAATCGGACCAGTAGATCCAGAGATCTTAGCGTTCAAACAAACAAACAAACAAACAAACAAACAAACAAACAAACAAACTCTTCCGCTTTATTATATTAGTATAGATTAATTATTTACTTGAGGCTAATCGTGGCGTAGGGTTCAAGCGTGTGACTATAAACGCGATGGATGTGGGTTCGATTCCCACTCAAGGCAATGAAATATTTAATATTTTTATTCAATCTTCGATCAACATGAAATGCATGAATTTGGCGAAAAATTATAAACTGAGTGTTATTACTAGGTTTCTCCTGTGCCTGCCCTGCTATCGTGAAAATAAAAAAAAAAACATTATTTAACAGTGGTATAATATATATATTTTCTGATATAATACCAAATGAATACATGTAAAAACAACGCAGCCTACGACAATTGTGACATCCAGATGAGAAGCATTCATCTCGCAATACGGCCGGCATTAATCTAGCTAATTGATCGTATATACAATTTATAGTTTTCATCAATAGTGCTAACAAAGTCATAAAATTCTCAGCTGGCATCCATTACAGTTACACCCTCTGTGCGTACTGGTATTCATTTCATAAATACCGGGAGTTGCAAATCAAATTTTATGAAAATGTTAGTTTCAGAATTGTTATTATTGTTCTATTGTGTTAGAAATATAATCCGAGTACATTTAGCGTATAGAGATATTTACATATGCTAATATTACATTGTAACTGTACTACTGTTTGTTACTTCTTATTGTATAACTAACTTTGTTATGCTAAGCTTTACTTTTTCTTTTTTATTTTCTTTTTCTTTTGTTTTGCTAAGCTTTCCTTTTTTCTAAAGAATATTTTAATCAATTGCAATTATTATTGTAATATGTATTTTAGTAAAATAGAGGCCATTGTGATACAACTTTTCTTGCTTACACTCTATGAGTGTTTGTACAAAGTTACCTACAAAATTCGTCATTCGTCTTCTAGAATGTGCCTTCTTTATTAATATAAAAATACGAGGAACAATTGACATGAATTTCACTTTTAGAAAACTTCACAAATTTTATAAAAAGTTAATAATTTTTATTAAATGGTCCTTAATATTAAGATAAATCTTAAAGGAAACTTTCGCCTCATTAGTAGATATTTTATGGAAACTTTTACAAAAACTTCCTTCTCGCCGGAAGTAATTTAGTTTCTCGGAACTTAGATTATATATTAGTTTTATCTAACTTTAGTATATCTTTGATTATTGTATTAAGCTTTTTCTGTAAACACCTAGTGTACTTAAAAAATATCTACTAGGTCATTTTTTTCTACCCTCTAGACTGATCACCAGGTAAAATTTATTCAATAAATATAAACCAAAAAATTTGCACCCCTTTTACGAAAATTGTGTTAACGGAGAAGTATGAAAATTGGCACAGTTATAGTTTTTATAGAGAACAATTTTGTAGGTATAAAGTGACATATACGAACACGTTGCTATGGCAACGCGTATATGCGTCGATTGGTTTTCAAGAAGGTACTTATTTTTAAAAATATGTATACGTAAGCTTTCTAGAACATTACAAAAGACACGGATACTTTTATTGCAGTAAAATAAAACTATACTTTATTCTAACAGCGTTCATCTCAGCCTGGCTGTTAACAATATAAAATAGCTGCTTGAATTTTTCTACGTCAGGCATAACATGAAACATTTTTTTATTTTATTGTACATATTTTCTATACCTTCAGAAATGTTGTTACCTTCATTATATAATTTCTTTTTGAATTGCTATTAAATATAAACAGATGTTATTTATATCTTGCAATGCCTCTGGAATTCAGCAGGAAGTGGGAAATGGAATGTCTTAACACTAGGATCCCTCTGCCTACCCTGCTGTGCACGGGATTCACCGTGAAGCTGAGCTAGAGTTATATCTTGTTATATTTTTTAAATTTTGTTATTTCAAATAAGAATTCAGAAACAGCAAGAGAATTGTGTCCTAATTTAATATACAATACAAAATATAAAAAATATATATATAAATAGTTAATGGAGCTTTATAGCGCCACAGTCTTACATACGAATAGAAGATAACTGTCTAATATAATTTGACAAAGGTTAGGAATACCGTTGGAAAAAAATATAAAAAGAAACGTTCATTTATATTAAGTATTTTTAGTTTGGTATTACAAGCGACCTATTTCATGTATTTCCTTTATATTATAATTTCTTCAGAATTTTTATTTTTTACAAATTGATTTGTAACGACACCCATGACTATAAAACAAACATAAATTAACTGCACCATAACAACGACCTAAATTTAACATTAACTTGCTAATTTTATGTACAACAGGTAGCTTTACGTTTATGAGACTCCATAGCATGTCCATATAATATGCATATGCATATATGCAGGTATATACCTGGTATCATATGAACGCAGTCTCAGACTTGAAACTTTATGAAGCGCTTCGAAGCGTACATTGTCCATTGTGTTAACAGCACAAGTACTAGAGAATTTTGTGCACACGTTGTGTGTTCTCTGCACTAGTGTAAAATGTTATGTTTACATTTTTTTTTCACATTCACGCTCGATCACGCATATAGCAAGGTAGGCAGAGGGAACCTCGTGTTAAGACACTCCGTTACCCACTTTCCACCAAACTTTGGAGGCATTGCGTGTTGAATGGCGGAACTGAACGCCGCGATTTTGAAATCTAACAACCCACAACTTTATCTTTATAATATATTCTTAATGTTAACAGAAAAATAAATTAACTCAAAAAGAGCATGCAGAAAAATAAAATGAAACGACTTTGATAAAGCAACTCAAGTTGTCATTATTTATGTATGTAACCGTAATGTCGGTTTGTAATTTTGAGTGATGATTAATTTCTGATGTAAGTGGATTTTCATAATACAATTAGCGGTCTCAGAATGTTGTTTATATGAGTTTTGCGTTTTCTATCATATTAATTATCTTACATAATATTAACTATTTTAATTGCTTGAGCTACTGATAGATTTTACTACATCTAGAAATTCTACACGTAGAACTTTTTAATTGACAATTGTAATATTTTTCTATTGAATTCAGTATAGGATGTGTTTTAGTAAGTACATTATTTTATTACCGTAAAATAAAAAAAATAAATCAATAATAGCGATAATACAAGTATAAAATTTAAAAAAAAAACAATAAAATGCGAGTCAAACCTACCTAAGATTATATTAATATTAATATCTATATTAATTTCATGATTGAAGGTCACAACGGGAACGAAACTATAAAGATAAACAAACTTACTTTTGCTGGCGTGTCTACGTAGTTTGTATGAAATTAATTATAAATATAAGTTTGTTATAGTTATTTGTTATATATCTATGAATAATACCTATAAATTTCCAGTTTACGAATTTTTAAATTCTCATTTCTTGCCAAAATTCATAATTTAGGTCAACTCTATAAGGCTTTGATAACGCGGCATTTTTTATACAAAATGTGAGTAAAATGAACAATAAACACTCGTTTCTTTTGATTGTGTTATCTTAGAATCTTATTCTTCTATGGGACTGCACACCGGAATATTTGATATTATTTTCAGCTTGATGGCTCGACGTGATCTTAAGAACATGGTTTTGACAAACAGACAGACGCACAACATTGTGCTGCATAAGGGTTCTGTTTATTTTTCTATATATCATATAAAATTACTTTATTTTTATATTTTTACGGCAAAAATGAAAAAAAGTAAATGCAAGCATAAAACATAGCCTAAAGCTATAACCGAAAAGGTCACTGGTGCCAATTCCAGAACAAAAATAAATATATAGACAGCTCGGCTGCAATACTTACCAAAAATAATATTCCCGCTTCATTATTAGCTCTTTATATAACAAAAGTTTCCATGTTAAAACAACCACAAAAGATTATATTGTATTATTGCAAATAGCCCAAGATCCCAGGGCCCCCAGACTTGCATCATTTTAAACCTGAAATTTTGAGGAATAATAGTCTAATATATAGTTAAGACAGTAAAATAAAAGTTGTAATAAAATTTCGGTATCCTGCACATACCAGAGTAAGCTGGAACCTGGGAATCTAGTGTTAACACACTTCGAAGAAATGAAAATATTAAATATTTCATTTCCTCAAGTGAGAATCGAACTCACAACCTATAGTACAGTCACACCACTGGTCCACTGCGTCACGACTGGCATCAATCCTAATCTACATATACATATATATTATATGATAAATAAATTAATCTCACATACACCAAGCGCTCTTCTGTATATATTGATTGACATTGTTGATTAAAGGGAATAAAGTCGTATCTACCAAATATGTGTAGCAATGACTGGAGTTTTCCTTTATTTAATTAAGACTTTATATTTACATTAGCGAGAACACAGATTACATTAACCGAGGAGGCAGAGCTATTGTCGTAAGATAATATATTTTGAGTTAATTATGATAAAATATTGCAGGAACTTTCAGCTTGCTAAGTTATAGGAGAAATTCAGAATTTATAATTTATATTTGTGTCTATTATTAGGTATAGTCTTTTGTTAATATAATACTATTATTATTTTTTTCTTAAAAACGATTTCAGTTTCAATTTCATAAAATGTCCTTCTTATTTCACGTTAGTTTTCTTAGAAAACAAATTTATTATAATATGTTTCAAATATATAAACGGAATAATATATTAAAATTATTCCAAAACATCAAAAACACATATTATATATATTAGAAGCACATGTTACCGGAAGTATCCTCCTTGAACTAATAACGCTGCTAGAATGACGAAGTTGTATTTTGCTTAGTTTCCGTTACGTGCGAACTTCCTGTTTACTTTATGCATCATTGCTCGTAGACTATTTATGAAAAATCCGAAATCTGACTTTCTGCTCTAGTGAAGCTATTTCTTTTGTTACTTATTGTATAAACATACATTTGAAGCACGTATAATAATTAAAATTAACAACCGGTTAAGTACGAGTCGGACTTGCCTGCCGAGGCTTCCGTACCAATTCAAGATTGTACGTCAACGGGAACTTCCACTTATAAAAATTCACAAACTTAAGTTTGCACATGCCGTATCTTTTGATTGTGTTAACTTTGAAGCTTGAGGCTTCTGTGCTTCAAGGGACCATAGACCTGAAATAAATCCAGGTTGATATTTCCATGCGCTCTCGAGATAAATGGTTTTAACGGACGGACAAAACAACCTACAAATTGTAATCCTATAACCGGGTGCCTGTTTGAAGTGGGGAACCTTAAAAAACTCTTAAAGATTCTTCTTTATTAATAACATAGATGACAATTATCTTAAGAGATTGACCAAAGTACTAAGCTGAATAGAACTTACAGATAAACAAACATGAAAATTAAAATCCCCATAAACAATATTTACATTAGATATATACTTCAAATCTAATGGTAAATATATATTTAGGTAACACAGTTTAGCGTAGTTTGAAATGAATCAAATAGTTCCAAACAAAACTCTGGAATCGTTCAAACTATACACATATATCATCCGTTTCCCATAAGTTTACAAAGTCGTAGTAAATCGGCTGAACTTAATACTTAATAAAAAGTTTGAGGAACAGACGCCACCGTATCTTGTAAATATTATATAAGTGTATCTTATAAAAAGCTATAAGTATCAAAGCATTTATCTCGAGGCTAAACCATTTATATTTATTATCTATAGTTTGTTTCTTTTAATAAAAAAAATATATTAAAATTTTTAATCTTCATCACAGGTTCAAAACAATAAATAACACTTATATGCAACTCGATATTGCTTACCCATCTAACATTGTCGTACACAGATGTGATTAAATGTGAAATATTTTAATGATTATAGCTAATATTTGAAGATCTGAAATCCACCATTTTTGTAAAAATGCGCATAAAACATATATATTAAATAATTTTAAATATTCGTTTCTTTTATTCTTAACGGCTTTATTCAAATTTTCATTTGATGGCACTAACAGAGATGTTTATTATGTATATATATTATGAATGTATATAGCATCAACAAGCTTACATATACTACCTAGATAGCCATACCTTCAGTACTCGATAATATCCCTAGAGGTACTACATTACGCGAACGCACGTTCGGACCGAATAGCTATAGGATTAAATGCACATTTCTTTTGGTCCACTACAGAATCTAAGATAAAGATAATTTTACCACTAATGGAATAGGTTGTTACATATAAATTGCATTGTTCCCTCTATTTTCGACCAGTAGTTCCAGAGACCTTAGCGTTTAAACAAACAAACTCTTCCGCTTTATTATATTAGTATAGATGTAACATCTTAACCAACCAACAAGATCCAATTCTAAGGTAATAAACAGATATCGGCAAAATAATTTGAAATATGTTATGATAATGATATAAAATTTAAAAAACCTAAAAGATTTGCGTAAAGTTTTCAATAACCTGTTATTGAAGAAAAGTTTAAAATAGATTTGAAAATAAATTTACATAATACCAAAAGTTAGTTCTCTCCGAGAACTTTAAAAGTGCATGATGCGAAGTCACAAGAAACTTGCTTGAATGGAATGCAATACATCACGGTTGTTTGTCTACCATAAATTCTGAAGTGGAAAACATTTTCTTAGCATACAAATTTTTAATGAATTTACGATGTGTTTGCGAAGTAATAATATATATATTTTTTAATATACCACATATACCATACACGATGTGGAAGAATTATCCTCTTACTTCTATTTTTATATGATAGGGTAGAAACTATGAAAACAAAATAAATACTTACGCATTATAAAATAGAGTCCTGCTAAAGAGTAATTAATATCAGATTGTACTACGCGAGCTATTGGAATATCTACGCCATGAAATGTTAACCCGTTCGTAGGTTTCACATTCATGTAGAACTATCATGTTTTCAGGTCAATTGCTGAAGGTGGATTTAATGTTCTGAACATGCCAGTAAATCTAAGTATTGAATCATCAGTAAGCATACAATAGCCTGTCCGTCCACCCTTGAGGCCAGTCGTGGCGCAGAGGCACTAGTCGGTGACTGTAAATACGTCTGGTTGTGGGTTCGTTCCCCACTCGAGGAAGTGAAATATTTATTTAAATTTATATTTTCATTTATTCGCTTTGGTATCCAGGCAAAGCGTGGCGTTGAGTTTCGCCACTCAAACGCAATATCACCAGAATTCGGCGGAAAGTGAGGAACGGAGTGTTTTTACACTAGTGTAAAAGTAAACAAAATATTAAAAAAATATGTTTTTGACATAATATTATTATGTTTGTATGTATTATAAAGCTTATGATGGCATGACTCACTTATCTAAAAATAAGAAATATTTATCTACAGCGAATATTTATCTAATTAATACATTAGGTTGCTATATTAAATGTAAATAATATTACTAGGTACTCACTCGTATATGATTCGTAAACATTCTGCCATAATACATTAACCTCTTGTCAACGACAACCCAAGTGTGAAATTAAAGTTTATTTTGCGCGGAGCTGGGCTAGTTGTGGCTTCGGTTGACAGCAGATATTTAATACTATTTTATTTATATTCATTTTAACTTTATATAGTAATTTATGGGAATATCATATAAAATAAATAATAATAATTTAATTTCAAATTAATGTATACAATACTATTATACAGTGGCTTACATGCGGCTTCGCCCGCTTAAACATATTGTTATATTATAGCCAAACTACATAAATTATAATAAATATTAACAATAAATTAATTTTTAACAAAAACAAAAACCGACTTCTAACAACGAACTAAAAAGTGAAAAATAATTTTACAAAGGTTTTATAATTTTGAAGTCGGTGCCAAGTAAAACAAACAGGCTTAGTAATTAGATAGTGTAGTAAAGGTATTGTAGCATTAGCTTGACACCGACTTCAAAATTATAAAACCTTTGTAAAATTATTTTTCACTTTTTAGTTCGTTGTTAGAAGTCGGTTTTTGTTTTTGTTAAAAATTAATTTATTTTACGATTTTTAGTGATGGGTAGATCTTAAAATGATGCTTCTTGAACGAGTGGTGATGGTGGTGGTAGTGGTTGTCAACGAGTGGTTGTGATTGTTCTATGTAAAACTTCATTTAATTAGCTATTATTTTTGTGCAAAGTTACATTTTGGTATATTGACAAGAACAAACATAAAAAGTATTCGGGTGAATTCGGAATCTCCCTTTTTTGAAGTTGGTTGAAAATGAGAACATCCTCTTTTTTGAGATGGGTTGAAAAGAAATGCAACGATCAGGAATCACAAATCACAAATCTTCTGACATCAATTTAAAAAGTTTTTGCTTGTAACTATTACAGTATAATTAATTTTTGACCAAAAAAAACAAACTTTCTCAATTTTCTCCGGATTCCATAATCGAAACCTAACCAAACTTTCACCAAATTATCCTTGAAGTGTATCCTTTCAAATAAAAAAAGAATCATCAAAATCGGTTGGCGCGACATTGAGTTATTCGGCTATTAGTCGCGCACATTCATAATGCAAATTTAAGACTTATGTGATTTTCTCATGGATACCATTGTCAGACATGGACCAAAAAAAATGGGACCATTCGGGAAGCTATACCTTTCAAATAAAAAAAAAATTATCAAAATCGGTCCACCCAGTTAAAAGTTATGAGGTAACAAACATAAAAAAAAAAATAAAAAAAAAAATACAGTCGAATTGATAACCTCCTTTTCTTACAGAAGTCGGTTAAAAAGCAGTTAAGTATGAGTTGGTCTCATGCCCACGAAGGTTCCCGTACCAATTTTAGTTCAACGGGATGCACAACTTATTTACTTATTTTGTAATTTATATTTTTTAATATCTATAAACTTTCACTTTTCAGATTGTGTCCTTTATTTGCGTCCTATAAGTTTTAATTAGGCCGCAAATTTCATATAAAATTCTGCATATATATAACAAAAACAAGTAATGAAAATAAGTGATGGAGAAAATTATTCATGCGAGTACATCAGTCTCCTCTTTAATTTGAGTAGACAACGAGAAGAACATAATTAATGTTCTAAATTCAAAACAATATATATGGATTTGATAGGCGCTTACAATTGTATGATAATATGATGGTTCACGGCGTTCATCTATGTTGGACATCACGGGCAACGCTTTCAACATTTTACAACGATAACGTTTGCTAGGCTGAACAACGGGAGCTATCGCCTATGAATAACCAAATGTGTTGAGATAAATATATCCCTGGTATTTATAGATTCTGGGTTGGATTTTTTTATACATTTGACTTTTTAAACATATTTAGTATACTAGTAATATATGTTTTTAATTCGTGCTGTATACTATCATAGCGGAAATTTAGTGTTGAGACATTGTGTGTGTGTGGTGTTGAGACACTGTGTTCCCAACTTTCCGCCGAAATTTGTAGATGTTCTCGTGTAGCTCAATATCTCCACGGGATCTTGAGATACATGGCTTTGACACACAGACTTCCTGATAGATGGACAACAAATATACACTAATGTTGTTTTCCTAACTAAAATGAATTTCATTTCTTATAAGTTGGTGCAATTGCCGAAAGTTCATTAATAAACTATCGAAAACAAACGCTGTCGTATTTTCATATTATGATAACTAAAGTGGATATAATTGCATATATTTTTTATATTATTATCTAGGTCAAACACTTTCATATATAAATATTTATAATATATTTTTTTACAATAATTAAGGTTACTATAGTGACATATTTTATTAACTACTGTAGCACTGTGGAATGTACAATCCTTCATTAAGTTAAAGGAAGGAACAAATTATGAAAACAAAAGAAACAGCTTCACGCACTCAGCAGGGTAGACAGAGGGAACCTTGTGTTAAGATATTCCGTTCCCCACTTTCATTATCGTATTATTCCATAAGAAATGGAAATATACATTTAAATTAATCTTTCATTTCTTCGAGTCAGAGAGATTTCAAGGATCTAACCTACAATCAGTTCAAAAATAAAATATTGTTCCAAATTATGTTGGATTGTGGCTTTTTCTTTTGTTCTAAATTTAAAAAAATGATACAGCAACGTACAATAATATATAAATACAAATATTTTTCGAGACTATCAAGGCCGTCGTCGTGGCTCAGGGGCGCAAACTTGCGTCGATAAACGCGTGACTATGAACGCTATGTCGTGGCTCATGGGTTCGATTGCCATTCAAAATGATTTAATTACATTTCTCCGCTATGATAATAAAATAAAAAATAACATTGAGTTCCGCCACTCAACCTACAATCTTAAAAATTAGGTGGAGAGTGGCAATTGAAATGCCTTAACTATAGGTTCCCTCTGCCTACTCTGTTATATAACAAAGTAAGCAGAGGAAAAAAAAAGAGGAACATATCGGTTAAGACTCGTATATACGAGATACAACACAATCCAACTATAATATGAAGTAAAAATATATTAGTCACAAAATGGAAATTGAAATGTACCTTGTCGACCACAAGGCCACGTGCATAGCAAAACCACATTTATCTCAAGATATATGGCAATAGATCTCTGACAGTCTAAACGTGCATGTCGCTCGTCCAACCTCTGCAGGGACTGCACGTGCCGATAGCGAACGTCCGGACTCTAGACATTTAAACCATTACTAGAACATTTTTGCTTGTTCTACAACTTTGCAGAAGAACTAAGGTAAAACCTTACATCTTACCTATTATCTTACCTGACTGCCGAGGAAGGTAATTTTTTTTGACATCTTGTTTATTTACGAATTTCTTTATTACCTCAGGACCTTCTAAGCTGATGAATCAATTTTGACAATTAAGGTATCATTATTTTCATCTTAAAAATCCAATTGTGCTCAGATAGGTTCTGGACTAAGAAATATTTGGCGCCAACAAAAGAGACATTCATCAGTACCAATCGAGTGAGACATCAAAATACAGATGTTTTTACGTAGCTTATAAAAGTATAGGCCAATGTCAGGCCAGTTGTGGTACAGTGACACAAAGTGTACTGCAAAATCGATTGGTTGTAGGTTCAATCCCCACTCGAGGAACGAAAATATTTATTTAAATTTATATTTTCGTTTCTTCGCTCTGGTGTCGAGGCGTTAAGTTCAACCACTCAACACGCAATGTCTCGAAAATTGGGCGGAAAGTGAAATGAAGTGTGTTAGCGAGATATAGCGTGAAGATGTAAAAATATTGAATTCCAAAATATTAAAAAAAATAAAAAATGTAATTTAAAAATAGTCCACTAATTATAAAAATCATCACAATTTAAAATTTTAATAAAGAAATTTCAATTTAGAGTTTTACGCCAGATAAAACAATCTAGAACGTATATCCTCGTCAATAACAAGCCACGTGTAAAATTAAATAGTCGTTTTGCTTTGTTTCTCACAATGTTGACATGATTGAAGCCGCGACAGACAGCGGATATTCGATGTCGAAGTATAAATACGGTTAAATTACTTTGTTTTTCATGATTTACTCATCCAGTTCTTTTATGTGTTTTTATAATAAAAATATGTATATATGATTTGTACAAATGTAATATTTTATTATTTGTTAAACTTATTTAGGTTTAGTTTAAGAACTATTTATTGACTTGAATCTTAAAATTAATTAGGAGCCTACTTTCAAGTAATCTACTGAGAAGAATTCAGGAAAGCTTAAAATAATAGAAAAGGATTTTTTAACTTCACACTAATCCCTGGTGACATAAAGAGCCTAATGTTAAGACACTCCGTTCTCCACTTTCCGCTGAATTCTTCCGCTTTGCTTTCAGACAAGAGCAAAGAAATGAAAATATTAAATATTTTATTTCCTCAAGTGGGAGAATCGAACCCACTACCTTGTGAAGCTCAGAGTCAAAGACTACTGACATCGTCGGAATTAAAATATTTTTTTTACTAAACTGTTATCGAATTTTCAAAACTCACATTTAATTCTTAAGTTATTCTTGAATTTCCAAGTAAGCCTCTGGTTACGTCTAGAAAAGTAATTTTCAACAAGTTTTATTTCGATTTTAATATACAATTGGGAAACTTTGCTCGCAACCCTCGGAAAACGTCACTTAAGAATTTATGACACTATTATTTCTCCCGGAGACTGACTGGAGAAAAGTGACAAGAGGAAATGTGAATGTTTTATGCCTTTGTGCAGGCAGATGCTTCTGACGTTTGATTTTAGTAACATGCCTATCCTAGTGTGAGAAATATAATACAGATTTTACGTACTAGGAAATCCACTTTAGAATGTGGTGCACAGTGTTAAATTAAATAAGTAGCTATCTTAAATTCATTTAAATAAATTAAACTTTATTACAATACATATCCTAAATAATATAAAAAGCGGTTAAAATAAAAAATGCTATTAACATGACAAATTAACTTTTAAGTGTGCATAAATTTATAATTTATAGAGACCGGTCATGGCAAGCGTGCCACTGTAAACACGACAGGTTGTAGGTTTGATTCCCACTCGAGAAAATCAAATATTTCATATTTTCATTTCTTCGCTTTGGTAATGAGTCAAAACGTGGCGTTGAGTCTCGCCACTCAAAACGCAAGAACTCCAGAATTTGGCAGAAAATGGGAAGCTTAGGTTAGGTTAAGGCTAGGTTCACAGGTTCCTCACCCTGCTATGTACGCGATATAATGTGAAGCCTAAAAAATAATTAATTCATTTTATTATGAACGTTATTTTGAGAACGGTAGTTTTTTTCTTTTTTGGTCTATATTGTAAATGTGGCACTTTAACTTAATTAGTAAAGCTGCTTTAAACAGGCGTCCAAAGGTAAATCTTACATATTATATAAGGAGGTTCTACTTCGTTCACAATGACATTTATCCTAAACGTAATCCGTTAAGTGCCTAACAAAGAGCGAATACTTGCTCATCGACTTAAACCATTTTACATATATACGCTTTATTCAAAATAGCTTTTAAAGTCGACTAAAGCCACATAAAAGCTTTGCAATACCAACATTGATTTAATTTTAAATTATTTTTTTTGTTTTATATTTATAAAGAAATATACATACTTGATAACTAACTATAACGGATTTCTATCATTTGAAAGTTATTTTTAGGGTTCTGTGCGTACCATTTGGAAGTTATTTATGGGATTACTTTATTATCCGTCTGTCCTTCCGTCTAATTACTATCTCGAGATCACAAGGAGGTAACGGTAACTAGCTGACTTTAATATCAAATATATAAGTTTACAGTAACTTGGAGCATAGATAATATAATGTACGTCGTAATATGTTTGCTGCATTTTGTATGTAACTCCCGAGGATCTACAGTTATTAAATTATCCAAGAAGTAAGAACTTACAATACAAATATATCAAAAAATTATAGAAATATAAAAAAAATCATTATAAACTTATATTTGTAGCTCATTTCAAACTACGTCCTCTTTCATAATATGTTTTTCCGATTGACCTACAATTCCGAAATTGATACGGAACCCTCGGTGGAAGCATGCAACTCATATTTGGCTCATTTTTTTATTTACTCACTTACTTACTATTCACTACTCTACTCTCTCTCTTCACTTCACTACACCACTACTCTCTACTCCGGACGTATACGAAAACGCTGGAAAACATTAAGAACCATTAATCTTAAATACACTTTCAGTTTCATCTCTTAATTCAGCGAAAGCACAGTTGAGAGCCTAAATAAATTGCTCAGGCAATTTGCTCCAAGGCAATGCAAATAATAGGAAAGATTATCACGCCTCTTGAAAAACAGCGAGAAGAGCCCTAAAGAGTTATTCATATAGAAGCAATCGCTTATTTCCCGGGAGTGACTCAAATCTGTCTTAGTAGAGATTTGCAGATATTTCTTTAAGGATCTCGCGAAAAATTCTCATTGTTTAGAAATGTATTGTTTGAGAAAGAAAAGGATTTTCGGCAGTGTCCCTACGTCGGCAACATATTTTCGAATGTGCTTACGTTTTTTATTTAGCCCGTCGTCTATTTAGAATACGTTGGGCTGAAAATTTGCATAGAGTCGTATACATCTGATTTACATAAAAAATGTTTTTACCGAGAAATATATTTAGGTAGGTACAAATTATTTTTTAGATTCGGATTAGGCTAATAAAAAATATATTTTTACAGCATACGTAGGAAAAAAAAAAATCAAAGAGACTAAGAAGAGAATTAGATCTCCAAACATATTCGTAGATGACTTTAATAACCAATAGTGCTAATTACTAATTCATATAATATTATGAAGCTTAAACAGTTTTCATAAAAATGGTAAAAATGCCGTGCTAAATGCAATATGGTGGTTATCATTGAACAGCTGGACAACGTGTAACTGTGATGGTAGTGAGTTCAATCCCCAGGATCAATTACAGCACCACTTTGATTTCCACCACTAAATATACAGGCATTGAAATAAATAAAAGAGAGAATAAGCTTAAAACAAAAACATAGTTTTACTAACTAAATAGTGATGATACATTTTATTATAGCAGAACGAACCGTAAGCCTGGAAATAAGAAGTTATCTCTGGACCAGAATACTTATATACATATGGACGTTGGGCGCGCACTGTAAATAACACACGATACAAAAGGTTCATCAGATAAAAGCCACTTCAGCTCGATTTTGGCTTATTTATTGGACATTCAGGTCTTATCGTTTCATGGCGTTGATAATATTATATAAAATATACAATACAGGTTGTTAATAAAGTTTTGTGTCAATAAATAATTTTGTGCAAGTTTAAGTTATATTATTAACAAAATATTTTGGATAATAACTTCTAACCTACATTATTAGAAATCTAAATGTGTCAATCGGTTGTGAGGCACACTTTAGTTCAATTTGTGTATTCTAATTTAGCTAATTTTTGATCGAATTCAAGAAATTAAAACCCCATTTTCTCTTAGGAAAATCTAAGAATTTATTTTTCCTATTCGGGAAAGATATCTATACCTAAGATGCTGTCCTATTGCGCCTAAATTACGTCTATTTATTTAAGTATGCAAATTTGAAAATATAAAATAGAATAATATTTCAGCAAACTATTTCCACGTGGCCCACCATATGTAGGAAATGCATTAAGAAAAAATGCCATGCTATCTTAAGCACTGACATAAGAGTTTATCTCTTCACTCGAACACTCGTAATCGAATTAGGTTCACAACCTATAAAAGACAGGCGGCACAAAAGGTCAACCTGATAAGAGAATCTATTCTTCGTAAAAGTTAATACAACTAACGCAATTAATTAAATGGTTTTTTGGACATACGAATTCAGATTATGGCTTTACGTAAGAAAATAAAAAAAAGATTAATTATGTTTTTAAAATAAATCATTAAAAAGATAAATTATGTTTGTACATTGAATGTATTTACAAAAAAAAAATGCCAATCATGAGGCAGGGGCTGAAGCATGTGATACACGATGTGTAAACACGACGGGTATTGGATTTGATTCTCATCCAAAAAAAATGAATATTTAATATTTTCATTTCTTCGCTCTCGTATCGAGGCAGAGCACAGCGATGAGTTCCACCACAGCACACGCCGGAGTGTCTAGGCTACTCTCTACTCTCTCTGTCTTTTTATGCCAGTTTGCTTATTAAGTTACTTTACATGCAGATTATATAAAAAAAGGTTGCCAAATAGATTTTAAATAGTGAAGAGCTTAAGAAGCATCTTAAAACACAATAAGCTAACAAAATGTGCTTGTAAAAGCATATGAAAGGGCCATTTCTTTGTCCGCGAGAGCAGAATGCGCTGTTGAACACGTTCGTGATAGTGACGTACTGAATCTTGTCATAATACAACGAATAGAGCTTTATGATTGAAATTAGGTTAAGGTTTTTTTATATTGTGGAAATTTATGGGTCACTAATTTTGTTTGTAGGCTTACAAAACCCAATCTTGTATTAATATCCATTATTTTTTTGAAAGAGACGTCGAATCGACGTCGTCGTTTTATTTTGGAAACACGAGGTCGTGTTTCGGACGGCCGTACTGTAAGACAATTGTCAGTGAGAGGGTTTACAGAAAATAAAATAATGTGGGTATTCCCACATAATTATTTATAAAAGAAGGGAACGGCTGTAAAAGGTGACGTTTTTGATGGATTGAGTCAGTACGTCGTTATTCTGCCTCTCGTAAGGTGTGACGGTGTTCAAGTAGTTAAAATCAGTGTCATTGTTGAAACTATGCGTTTTGAAACGTGTATAAGTGTAAAGTGTTATATAGAAAAAGTGTTAAGTGTGCGTAAACTGTACGAAGCGTGTATATGTGAAAGAGGAACAATAACTTATGGTTATTAAGTGTTTTCTTATACTTACCTCCTGACTCCTTGGTAAGTAAACTCACTTTTGTCTTTATTTTGTTAATTTACTTTTAGGTGTCACTCATTATATGAAAAATTTTACGTTTAGAGATTTTGACTTAAGAGGCTAACTATTTCATAACATCATAAACAATTTCTCAGAAACCGAGCGAAGAGTTATTTGTAACAAGAAATCTTATATTTCCCAAGAGTAAATCTTAAATCTATTTTAGCTGGTTTCACAGACATATAAACAGTACTCGGTAGTTAATATACTCCTAAAAATAGATTTTTTATAACAATAAAATAGATTTTTTTGCAACATTGAATATAGCATGGAAACTAAAATAGAACCGATCAAACTAATAAAGCTATAACTAGGTACATATTTATCGACATCGATAAGTAATAGCATAATTCTATGTAAACATGCCAAATTTAAGTGCTATTTTTATTCTACATGTATAAAAATAATGATTAGTACGAAGCCGTACAAAATTATTATAAAATACTTAACAGGATATAAAGCGTACTATTATATAAATATTATATAATTCCGGTACAAATTACAATTAGGGGAGGTAGCTTCGGTAATCTTCATTTGTGCGGTACAGAGACAGCACTAACGTGAATGTAGAAGCGCCTTAAATTAAGGAAATCTTATTACAAAATTCCGACGTGTGTCGCTGCCTAAAAGCCGGCACGAGGGATCCATGTCGGGCCTAATGAACGTGCTCAAAATTTATAACACCTTCCACCTTTTAGTTACTTTGTAAGAAATAAATTAAACCTCAAATGCGCTTACTCTAATGCTCTGTAATTTTTCTCGGCAAAAAATACGTTTGCGCACGACATTTCTTTTTGTGCGAACGTTTTTTTGGATGCTTGGCGAAATATTATCGGAGCAATTTTATTTCAGGAAATTCCAACCAATGCTTTTACAATTTACTCTTGACGGGTGATTTACTTGATTTAATTCGTAAGAAGATTTAATAATTCACATTTAGAACATAGACTTAATTTTAGTTTAACCTTTAATTTTAACTTAATACATTTGTGAAGTTTAGTTACAAGTTACATTTTAGTAATAAATTAAATATTCATCCAATAATTAAATTCAATTTAAAATAATAATTTAAGTATCAAGTAATATTTTTAATATGGAACGAGTATTAATCAGCTCAAATTTTTTCTATACATTATACATATATAGAAATAGATATACATACATTATAATATGTTTATCGTTGTCTATTAAGTACCTAATACGAATATTATTTCTTAAATAAAAAACACATTTGAATCAGTCATAAAGAAATTTCAATAGTGTGAAATATACTTATAAATGTACCTCACTTAAATTAACAAAAGACGTATAGATCTTAGACGTATATTTAAAAGTTGCCGACTAAACTGTATGGGACAGACGTCGTTTAACTTTTACTATTATACTGACGTGGTAGACCACGAGACACCTTTTCAACAGCAAATAGTTTTAAAGAATTAACTTATGCCGATATTTTATTTATACTGATTATATTTCTAGTGTAATTATTATGTTATTTTTTTATTTAAATAAAGAAAAAATGTGCAATTTCAAAATAAAACAGCATTTATTGACTTTACATAAATCACTTTATTAATCACTTCTTTAACATTAATGACATGGTACATATATTTATAAAAACGTTATAATTATAATATATATTTAAAATTAACTTATTTTTAAACACGTTTTTACAAGTTTTACATCCTATAGTAAAGAAGTAAGTAGAAGAGAAGAAAGTCCAAGTAACATAAAGATGTTTACATCAAACACTGTTCCTGATCCAGATATACTTCGGATCCATGTTGTATAATTAGATATCCTCGTATAAACTTCTGGGAAAATTGTTATATTGCAACCGAGTGAGTGTGATAGCACACCTGTGAATGTGTTGCTACATACTAGGGCATTTCCGCCGTCGCCCTAAACATAGAAAATATGATTCCTATATTATTAACTAATTAATGGCGTCTAATATTTTAATTTAAAAATAGTTATGTTTTTCCCAAAAAACTTAGAAAAACTTTAAACAGGTATGATCCCCACTCGAGGAAGTTCACTCACGCACTCGAGGAAGAAGAAATATTTCCATTTTTTTCGCTCTGGTGTCGAGGCGAAGTGCAGCGTTGAGTTCTGCCACTCAACACGCAATGTCTCCAGAACTCGATAGAAAGTGGGGAACGGAGTGTCTTAACACTAGGTTTTATCTGCCTACCCTGCGGTGTGCGGAATACAGCGTGAAGCTAACCAGGTGTTTTTCATATAAATAAGTATTTGTTAATTGAACAGAACGTAGTAATTATGTTTTTATTAACATCAATATAAATAATTGTGTAAAAGCTCACCATGCAACTAGAGGTAAAATTTTGATAAGGTACAGCGCAGATCATGGACGACGCGACCGTCATAGATGGGTGTAAGCTAATATATAATGCATTACATTGATTTTGATTGTATATATGTTTGCTTCCATATCTTAATTGAACGGTAGCCTGAAAAAAAAGAAACGAATTAATATTATAATAATTACTAGGCTTGTAAAATAAACAATTAAAATATATATTTAGTAAATAAATAAAGAGAATTATTATTACCGTAGCATTTGGAATACTTCCTCCCCATCCTGCAATAGTGCATACAGAAAAATCGGCAGGAGCAAAGTTTTGTGACGGCAACGATAAAGGTTTCACAACGCTAGCAGCATATGGAGATGACAACTATAAAAGAACGGCATATACATGGTACTTATTTGAGAATTATCATAATAAAATGCATATTTTTTATCTATTATCAATCTAGATGAAAATCTAGCCGAAAGCAATTTCATTTTTCGTTTCAGCTCATGTAGCTTGTGTGTGATATTTTAAGTTAAATTATTTTGTTTTTTTTTTTGTAAACAAAAAATATCTATGTAAAAAATAAATTTTAAAATGAATAAAATATTGTTTATTCAGTTAATTAAAATTGGGTCATTTTAGTTACAAGAGTAGTTTCAGGTCAAGAGGTAAAACGGTCTGAGTACATTTTATATTTTATCTGTTGACAGGTTATTCTCAAGGATTGTCTAGTATGAATTATTGTTACAAAATATGTTGACATTATAAAAATAATTTATTATAATAAAAATTAAAAATGAAAACATATTCTACTAGAAACCCGCTGGCCCGCTTGAACTACACTATTATTTATTTACTAATCTAAATTACTTTCACGACACGCTTTTACTAATAACATTATCATTTTAAAAACTATTAGTAAAGTTTGAGACGAATCAATAATATAGTCTAACAATATACTTTATGGGTCATAATCAGAAAAAGTGCACATTTTGTGTCTTTTCTTGTCCCGCTACTTTGAATGCGTTTTAAAAATACAATTTTAAAGATAATTTAAATATTTTGCCATTTAAGATAAATTTACTTATTAACTTAAAGATTTTTGTAATATTTTAAATGTATTAAGGCTTTAATAG
>HE671106.1:93962-106630 GCA_000313835.2 Heliconius melpomene melpomene | reverse complement strand
GCAATTATTTTGGATGGTATTTAATATTAGTTTTTATTGTGGCACCATTATTCTAAAAGTCAATGCTGTCGTAGCTACAACCAGTAGTGTTCTCGCTGCAGTTGAGGGGTTCAAATGTTTTAAAGGGAATGCGTAAAATTACATCTCAGGGTTATAAACGGCTTTTATTTTGGTAAGTATTCTATAATTTCGTTTTCTTGTTTATGTTATTTGCTTCTTTTTTACAAAAATCTCAAAAAAGAACGTCAGTGCTTGCACATGCAACACGTGGCTTATGAGCAAATATTTAAAAAGGTTAGAATTTCTCAGACTTCATTCTCAATTTCGTTATATTTCGTTACGTAACGAAATTGAGAAAATATGAAGCCTAGTTCACAATTACGGTACCAATGTTTTCTTATATATGTTTATAATAAAATTTTTATCGAACCGGTGCTTGTATATGGAAGATATGTATATAAGAAAAAAAAAATTGACTGGCATATGAAAAAACTATTAGTGACTTTTCATAACGTAAAGTAACCAAAAATAATGATTTTTAAGTTTTTTTGTCTTGTTTGCTTGTTTGTCTATGTGTTTGTGCACGCTAATCTCAGAAACAGCTGAACCGATTTAGTTAAAATTTATTTTTATTCTTTCTGAAATTAGTTGTGATTTTGTGATTATTATTTTTTGATATATATTTTTGTATTTTTCAGTAAGCGTAAGCTCCTATGTCAAATGCTGAAACAAATGCTTTTTTTTTAGATATAGAGAACGTCTTAAAAAGACCAATCCTATTAAATATGAAGATATGCGGAATAAACACTTACAAAGAATTAAACTTAATTCCAATGATAACGACTCAAATTTTGATATATTTTAAAGTGAATTTAATTTTATCATTAACTTTGTGATCTCTAACTAGAAATATAAGTTTATTACGTTACGAACTAGCATTATTATATTGTTAATATTCTCACTTTGTTATGTTTTCTTCTTACATTTATAATCTGTTAATTCAACGATTGAACCTTTAAAATTTTGATCTGTGTCTCATTAAATAAAAAAAACAATAGTTTTATTCATATAATATCGTTATTTTGTTGTGTATAATGCCTTATGTCATCAGTTTCGTAACAAACTTTATCAGTGTTGTTACTTATCAGTTACGTTACGAATTCGAAAATGTCCACTTTTCTGATTATGACCCTTATATTGATTTATTTTTTAATAATATTTTCAGGTGTAAAGAAAAAGAAAAATATGTCACACGGGTAGCGTACCTTATTAGTTATTTATTAAAATACTGTAGACGTATTTAAAATTTATAGAATGTAAAATGCAGGCTAAGTCGCTAGAGTACTAAAATCCCGTAGCTTACAACGTTTGTGTGCACTGGTTCTATTAAAATTTAGTAACTTTATACGACACTGGCAAAGAATAGTGTTTTTATGAGCGTACTTTACGTGTATACATTTTATTCCACCAGCATACATTCGAGACATTTCAAGACATTGCGAGGTGAGTGTTAGAACTAAATGCCGCCGTGTAATTTACATAGACAAGAATAAATTTTAGTTTTAACTTATTTTCTTAATCTTTACTTTAATCTCGAAGAGTCATAGAATGCATGAGATATAATTTTAATCCAATCGTCAATTATGGTGCGCCATTTAAAAACTTATGAAAATAAAAATCAGCTTCACGCTTTATCCCGCACACAGCCGTGTAGGCAGAGGGAACTCAGTCCCTGATTTCTGCCGTAGGTATATTTCGAGGCATTGCGTGTTGAATGACAGAACTCAACGACAAATTTTTAAACCTTGGTGGTATAGCGAAGAAATGTAAATATTAATAAGTAATAATTCATTCCATACTGGGAATCAAACCCACAACCATCGCGTTATATACCCTTGTGCCGCTACGACTTCCTATACTTTTAAAAATATTTTAGTGCAAGCAGTATGCGGCGGCCCTTTGATATACGGTAGTGCATGTAGATAAAAAAGATAAGATATAAGATAATGATATGTACAAACATGATAAAATAAATTTGTATACATGAATCAATTTTGATAAATAATAGTAAAACTGGATGTGATTCACATCCATTTTATCAAAATTATCTAAGCATGACACAATACATTAAGTATTTAAGTAATTGTTTTTCTTATAATTAGATATATTTTTATAAGTATTATTTAAAGAAATTAAATTTTGAAGAAACAAGCTGATAATAATATGGAAAATATTTTTCATTTCTGTTAATACAATAATTTAAATTTAAATATATGTATGTATATATAAATTCAATTACTTACTGTAATTATAGCTATATCAGCATTTACGGGCATTACATTTGGCCTATATTCCGGATGAACCGTTATATTTCCAATCGTCCTAATCCGTTCCACAGTATCGTTGGTAAGGAAATTCGCACCAGCGAACACTCGATATTGAGAGTAGCTTATGAGCACAGAAGCGCTGCAACAAATTGACTCTTAAATGCTGCATTCGAACAATTCAAGATAATAATGGGTGAATGTGACAGAACAATAGCTTCACTATAAATATAAAATGTCTATATTATATTGCTGAAAATTGGAAAATATATGTTTAAGACCAACGTGCTGTCAATTTATTTTAATTAATGAAACTATACTATATACTATAATATTTTTTATCTCCACTCAATTCTCACCTTAGTATTAATTGTTTGGAACCCAAAAGCCTATTTTGTTTATACGTTTTTCTGGGTAGATCAAACTCTCTTTCATATTAAAGAGTAAATTAATATCTGCTTATTTGTACAATATTGTAATCAAATTAAGAGGAAAACTTTAATAATAAAATTTCACTGAAAATTAATTATTACTAAACGCTTAATTACTGAGGTAAAATTTATTAACATGAACAAAATTTTACCAAAGCAGTAATACGATTATCTAGTTCACATAGTGGATATGTTCTAAATATCATGTACCATACATAATAATGCGTATAATATTGGAATAATCCAATGTATGTAGATAAATCAATAATCAGCATCACGCTGTAGCTCTCACACAGGAGAATAGGCAGAGAGAACCCAGTGCTAAAACACTCCGTCCCACATTCTCCGCCGAATTGAGCTGCAGAACTCAATGTCACGTTTTGCTTCGACACCAGAGCGAAGAAATATTTTTTTTTTTAATTAAATACTTAATTTCCTCAAGTGGATCGAACCCACGACCTCGATGTATATAGATTATGTAAACTAACCCGCCGACTATTTGATCATATAGAGAGCTAGCCGAAGTGACGACATGCTGTAATGAGATTAGCGCGCCACCACACCTATGACCTCTAGTCTCGGCTTGTACTGACTGCCCAGTAAATTGTATGGAAACCTGTGAACATATTTTTTAATTTTATATTTTTTTATATCTAACTATTGTAATTATATATTTATAATAGTTAGATATTAATTATAGTCTAGTGTTAAGACACTACTTTCCTCATTTTCCGTCGAAGGTAAAAGAGACATTGCGTGTTTGGTGGCGGAACCGAATGCCGCGCTTAGCCTCCTCACCAGAGCGAAGAAATGAAAATATATATTTAATTTCCTCGAATGGGAATTGAACCCAAAACCACTTGCGTGTAAACTCAAGTCACACACTTATTCTCCTGCGCCACGACTGGCCTCACATAATGAAAATACAGGGAAAAATAGCGTAACAATTTAATGTTAAAATATTTGTCAATATCCAAATTTGTAGGTTAAAATTTTGGAATGTAAAAATATTGTAAGTGTAAAGTAAACTTAAAATACGTAGCTTCAATCTTTTTAATTTTAAAGTATTTTCTTTATAAAATTGATATGTACGATAAAAGTTAAAAATTTAATGATAAAATAATTCTAAGAAACACTTTTATGATAAAATCAATTAAAATATAAAGTTTTCAAGACTTAGAGTGAAATATTATTATTATTTATATTTCTTTATATAACAATATTTTCTATGCAAAAAAATGAAATGACAAAAAAAAGACTTACCGCATACGGAAATTGGTCCTGTGTTGCAATGTGTCCATCCAATATTCTATTAAACTGCTCTCCAGCCGCTGTGTGTGCACATGCCAATTACGATAGCAATCAATCTTTGCGTGAAAGGGTGAAAATGATAAAACCAAGATATAATAAAAAACTGACTAAAAATTATTACTATATTTTTGTAGTTATGTTAAGCATAAATAAAATCATAATTAATATTTATTAATTGTTAAGAGTAGTGGTGGTGGTAGGTGGTGGACCATTTAGTAAAATTAGTAAAAGTATGTGACTGTAGGCGCGATGGTTGTCGGTTCGATTACGAACGAGGGAATGAATTATAATTTATTTATGTTTAACACACAATGAAGTGATGCTAAAAAAAGAAAGAAAAGTTATATATTTAAAACATATTTTTTTAAAAAAAGATGAATGTAATACTAAAGTACTTAAAGTAATATTCATAACACCAATTCTGAAATTCTTACGACATAATTTTTCAGTTAAACACAAGTATTTTCAAAATAAAAAAATATATATAAAATTAAAGATATAAACAAATAAATAAATTACTTGCTAAACAGAGTGCAGCCATAAATCCACATAAAAATCCTGTCGGTATCATTGTTATTCAAACACTTTGGTTATTCGTTAACAAAAAATAATCTATGTTCATTTTAAAATTTTTACAATGTATTTATATTATTTCCACACTCAAATCTTAATCTTATCGATACTCTTTTTACTTAGTAGGTGAAACGTTTTTTTATAGTAAAAATGAGTCAGGAAATTATATTTTTAAAAGCATATTACTGTTTACTTTTATTGCTTATTGTTGTACATAATTAGTTAATTATGAACTTATTTGTACAATGTATAACAACTGTAGATTATCATCAATATGGATATGTTTATTAGAATAATTTAATATACGTAAGTAAACGTCTGTTGTGTATTTAAGTATTAAAATTTAAATTTATATTGTGCAATAATTATTATTTTTTCATTTTCTAATAATATTTGGAAAAGGAAGTCGTAGAGCTGCGGTGACATATTTCATAGATCATAATAAAAACAATTGCCTTGTAACCAGACCAAAAAAATTAAAATATTAATACACAATAATTAATTCCCCTGACTAGGAATACAATCCACAACCACTCGCTTGAGCCTCTACGCCAAGAGGACCACAGAAAAGGAAATAATAATATCTTTATAATATCTTTCTTTAGCCATGACGGCATCAGAACAATTATATTCAACCTATATAAATGATGAATCATTTTAACCACAACGTTTCATTATCAAACCAATGAATTGAATTATTTTCATTGAAACATGAGTAATAAAATTACTTAGAAATCAAATTATTTAGCGTAATTTTTAATATCTTATATTTATGACTTGAGCTCAACCATTTTGAATACTACTTGTTAATAACAAATAGTAACAACATTTAAAAGTATAGCAACGAGATATAATATAGATTTTTTATCAGCTTCACGCTCTATCTCTCACGCTCCTGGAACAGGCAGAGAGGTAAGCAGAGAGCCTAGTGTTAAGAAACTCCTTTCACTTTACATGTAGAGGACGGAACGGACGTGTTTTAATAGGAACAGAGTGTCTTAACACTAGATTGCCTGCCCTGTAAGCAAATTCAGCCTGGTTATTTTCAAGATACAGCGTAAAGCTAAAAAAAATAATAAAAGTAATGTAATTTTTTCAAACATAGCTAACGATATATCTATCTACCTAAAGAAATAACTTACGATGTTATAATAATTGAAAGGGGACGTGCTCCTAATTACATCAATTGATGTAGCATAATATATGAGATTTTTATAAGAGATGGGAAGCCAGAGGTCACATTACACTTAATAGCTCGGCAAGCCGGCGCGGCGCCCAGGAAATTTTTGTTACGCTACATGATAAAGCCCCGGTAGAGCGCACATAAAAGTTAACTACACAGAAGTGGAAGTAAAAACTGTGGCTAATTTATCTTTTATATCTTTGTTAATATAATGTTCTATTTTTACTATGTCACAAAGTTTTAGAAATTATTCTATTAATCATGGAGAGGGGTCGTAGTGGCGCAGCGGAACAAGGGTGTGATTGTAACGCGACGGTTGTGGGTTCGATCCCCATTCAAGGAAGTGAAATATTAATTTACGTTTTTATTTCCATTTCTTTGCTCTGGTGTCGAGGCAAAGAGCGGCGTTGAGTTTTGCCACTCAACACGCAATGCCTCCAGAATTCGGCAGAAAGCGGGGAATGGCCTCTGCCTACCCTGCTGGGTGCGGGATACAGCGTGAAGCTGCTCATGGGGAGTATCGGTATTTAATATATTTCAGTAGTCACTTTAGATAAGATAGGTTCTTATAACCACTGACTGGTAAGACCTGTATTTAGAAATCGCTCTCAAGTCTGAGATCGATCTTAGACTATACGATAAATAAATATGGCACTAACTTCGTACTCCGTACACACGTACGATACATTAATCATGTAGACACGTCATAGTGTGGCTCTCGTTTATTAAAAAATGCATAGAGAAGGATAAATTTATAATAATAAAAATAGATGTTTTTAAAATGTTTACAAATTTTTAATTTCAGTAAAATCCTTTTGGAAATCCCTGCCATTATTTAATATTCACGTTCTTTTTTCGTTGCTATACAATGTTGATAAATAAATAAATAAAAGGAGAAACTATTGTATTTTTAAATTAATTATATACTTTTAATTTTTATTACGATGGCTGGAAGTACATATGTACTAATTATTTACAAGTAGATACAAGTATTTCTATGAATCTAATTGGATTATATTATAGTTTCAATTTCTATTCAAAATAATGAATAGGAAACGAGGAAGCAGGAAGTGATGATGAAGAAATAACATTTTGTTTTTTTTTCTTATTTTGCCATAATATTTGAGAAACAAAATTAGATATAGCAATGTATATAAAAATATAATATAAAATACCCAATATATCGACACTGTAATACTGAAAACAAAGTTGTAGAAATCGAGTCTCTAAATAAGTACAGAAGGTTTACGACGGTTGTATCTATTTAAATTAGCTCGCTCTTTGCGTTGTCAGTCTACGAAATGCGTAAATTTACTTGGCTCTTAATTTATTATATTGAAAGCCATAGTAAATATTTAGAAATTGAGGTCTATTTTATTTACATAATAAAGATATAATAAATATTTTTCTTTATTTTGTTTCAGTATTTTCATACAATTATTGATCGTATGAAAGTAGTTTATGTTGCAGTTGTAGTTTAAGTTCATTCCAAGTACGCTGATAAAATTTGTCGAAAAGGTCTATGACCCCATATTTTTTCTTATTATTTATTTCTGTTAAGATTTAAAAAAAATATTATATTAAACAGCTTCAAGCTGTATCCCGGGCATGGCAGGGTAGGCAGAGAGAACCTAGTGTACAGACACTCCTAGTATTTCGTTTTCTCGAGTGGGGATTGAACCCACAACCAGTCCAACGCCACGACTGGCCTTTCCTACTATTTCTATTAATTTAACATTATTAATGTATCCTATCCTATCCTATATCTTATAAAACAAAGTCGCTTTTCGTGTCTGTCTGTTGTTTCTAACTCTTCTTCTTCTAAACCACCCAACGGATTTTGATGCGGTTTTCACCATTAAGTCGATTGTTTTTCGTAGAAGGTTTATATATAGTTTATTATTTGTATATTCTTATGTAAATTAACATAAATACCATAAATGTATATAAAGTCCTACCCGTTGAGACACTTTCGCGCATGCGCTGCTCTAATGGTAAGTACTACATGAAAAAAATTTACTGGAGTATTGTTCCTCTTAATAAGATCTACAAAAAAGTCCGCGAGAGCATATTCGTATATTTTAAGAATAACGCGTAGTGATCATTTTTCTGTCTAAAAGTAATAATTTCAATATATTTTTTATTGTGAGGGATATTTTTCCATAATGGTATTAATCCTTATCCTTTAAAATACTTTATTAATTTTCTACGTTAAACGAAGATAAAATTTGCTTTTTACAATATTTCGAAATTGCGAATAGTTTTACAGAAAAACGCATTTAATTGTTGACACATCCCGCCGTTGACACATCAGCTGTATGTTACTCAAGTTTCACTTATCCCTTACTCTCAGCATATAAATAAGTACATTAGTTACGTTGGTCATTTAATGTAGATCAAAACTGTCTTCTACTGTTTTTCATTTTAATAAGTACTTTAGAAGTTGATACAATATCAAAAAAATCCTTGCTGCGAAACGGCTCGCCACTCGCCATGCGTCCGCCGCGCCCGCTTGCCTTACACGCATCGGTGGTTCAGTGGTAGAATGCTCGCATGCCACGCGGGCGGCCCGGGTTCGATTCCCGGCCGATGCATTCTATTTAATTTTCCTCACAGGCAGCCACGTCGTGCTTGCTTTTCATCAGAGACAGAATACCCCCTTCCGCATTAACCACAAACTCGAAAAAAAAACCCGGCTGCCTCTATAGCAACGAAGATTTAGATGCGTTTGCACGTATTGGATAATTGGAGTTGAATGTATTATTTAAGCGCGATATATTTGGTTTCACATTTTTTGTAGTAGTTATTAGTAGGTAGGTTTTTGTTTATAATTTCTTCCGTTTAAAAATTGTCATATAACTATCTAAAAATAGTCATTTAAATATATTTTAATAAGTACTTGAAAAGATTAGTAGCACAGATTTAAAATTACGGTACCTACTAAAAAATCCTTGCCGAGTAAAACAATGGGAAATTCCTTATTGGAACTACGAAAATGCGGGTTGCATTAGGGTTTAATTAATTTTCACATTATCTTAAGTGCTTTGCAAACATACATTATATGAATAATCCAGTAGTAAAAGCGGGCGAAGCCGCAAGAGGGTCGCTAGTATTTTTTTTTATATAATTTTAAACGAAGTAAAGGACAACTGTGTGAACATATTTTGTTCAACATGAAAGATGACTGTAGTTAAGCGACTTAGCCAGAGTTTCCATCGTCGTCGGTGGGCACACGACAAATTAGATTACTGTCAGTAAACATTAATTAACTTAAAATCACTGCCTCGGGCTAAAGTCTTATTGGCTGTTGATTTTCCTTTAAGTATTAACACTTTGTTTATTATTTAGCCTTTTAAGTTAGACTATATTACCTTTCGTTACACTTCCATATTGCTTGTTGCTTTTTTATTATTATTATTATTATTGTACAATGTGATATTTTTTCATAAAATTGTTATTGTTTATGCAATATCGATGTTAAATAAATAAAAAATATTTTTATAACTATATAGTTAAGTTTTCTTTATTTTACATTCGTATAATAAATACCTGCTATACACTACAAATAATGTTTTTTTAAAACAAAATACAAAATGAGATGTAGAATTTACGTTTTACTTTCAGTTTTAATATAAATACTATTATTTTTAAAATAAATAGAGTCATGCTTCAATGATAAAATAATCAGTTTTCTTTATTATAATATATTCTAATAATCTCTTTATTGAATAAATTTCAAAATTCAAATTTATATTCTGAATATTTTGTTTATAATAAGAAAAATATACCTTTTATTAGATTATATTATTAGACTATTAATAAGAAAAATGTATATATTGAAGTTGTTCATAATATTTATACAATTTAGTTGATTAATATTTCTTATAGGGACATAATATGTACAAAGATATCAATCAATGACAGCATAATTAATGATATTTGCTACATTATCTTCTTCACAATAAATTCGTGCTCGTTTCGCTCACTGTAGTAATAAAAAAAACTATTTGAAGTAAAAGTACGGAAGCACTCAAGACAGTACTTCTTCATACACAATATTCTTGTTATCTCTATCCTAATAATATTATAAATGTAAAAATTTTGTCCACGCTTTTACTATATCAGAATACCTACCAAATAGGCTATAATTTGTGTAAGGATTTTGTAGAGATTGGCTATAAATTAAAAACTAGACCTAAGCAGGCGAAGCCGCGATAGGGTCGCTAGCTTAATAATATAAAAAAAGATATTTGGAAAAATTTTATCTAAAGGTTAACGAATGAAACAATTAGTGATACCTACTAAATCTCACGTCCAGTTAATAAATCAATATAAATGAAAGAAAGAAATGTTAATTCTGTACATAAAATATTTAAGAAAAATATTAATTGAATCTATTGATATTTTAAAGATAATATAAGAAATAAGACAGGTCCTTAACTGGCTCAGTAATTCTAGTTGTTATCAGATCACTTTTGGGGACAAAATTGTTGACCATCCAGGTGGAACAGCTTACTTGCCAGAACCAGCTTTGATCTACCCTATATATGAATATTATATATACATATAATTCCAGGGACTAAAATGTAAACATATCATAGTGTAAATAGGCCAAATTAGAAACATCTGGTGTTGTACTAACTCCCCAACGCTGGCTTAATTTACATCATGGATCACTTATCACAGTAATTAATTGAATATCGCTTACGTACGCACATATATAGGTCTGATATGAACACCATAACTGAAAATTAACCATTTCCACTTAGTGAGACTAATATTGGAATTAGTGATTATGCTTTAGTACTTACTACTAGTTTAAATTAAGGCCAAGTTTGAAACTAAAAACTAGAAAAGTTATGATTTTTCTATTATATATGCTTATTTTCCTCACTAACGCCAAAAACTGAAACAAAAAAGAACTTAAAATACTTCCATATGAAGCCTGCTTGTGTGGCCTAAAAAGTTAGGCATGCCTAAAGTTTTTATTTTAGATACGTAACAAAAACTACTACAAACAAAAACTCGCATATGAATGTATATTTAGCAGGCAACAAAACGCTTAATTCATCTCCCATATATTCGTAGAGTGGTAGGCTATTTGAAAGTAAGCTAGTGAGAAATCATTTCTTTCTTTACTTTTAGCATTCAGAAATAAGTAAGTAAAATGTCTTAAGTAAAACTAGTTGCTATAATTTATCTAACTGAATCTAATAGTATTTAATAAAATATATTTTTTTTTATAAAAAAAAGACAAGGCAAACGCAACGCAAAAGGTGAGCCAGATGGTAAATGATCACCGTGTAACACCAGAGAGCTAGAGGCGTTGCTGGCCTTTCAAGTGGAGATAGAAGCACTTTTAAATGGTACCCAAGTCTTCAAGTCCAGTTAAGCGCCATTTCGGTCTAATTTTGAACTATAATTTATTTTTACTTACTTTTTCAACTGAATCTTTATATGAGATAGTGGTTAATGTCTCCTCACTTACCTACCCTCCATACTAATTATTTAAATCACGTATCTTGGACTTCCTGTACTATATTTACTTCCTGTACTATATTTCGTTTTTCAAAAAAGTTGAGTAAATACTCAACCTATTCGAAAATAACAGGGTGCCATTTATTGTCGTACCTGTCGTAATAGATAGCGTACACAAGTTTGATTGGCATCGGTTGCGCCCAATTGAACGCGCCTAGACCATTTAGATCCATCATGCGTCGTTTGTCGTCTAAATTTTATAAAAAGTTGGCAGTTCATCTAAATTTCTGTATAAGTGTTGAAGCAAATGATTTCTTCGATGACTTCGATGTAAGTTAACGTTGTTAAGTTAAGTTGTTAAGTTAAGTTGTTAAGTTAACAAAAAAAAATTCTCTTAAATTTTTTTTGGTGGTATGTAATGGTAATTTCTTATTATAACAAAAATATTAAAAAATTATAGCATTTTCACTAGACTATAAAGTTGTTTATTTCCTCAGGGAAGTCGATCACTCCTCTCAGTATTTCATAAGGGTATATGATGTATATAACGACGAGCTCTTCACTTGACATGACTATTTTAAGGAATAAGTGGGTGGCTAGGGTCGACACAAATACCGATGTCTGCATTACTGCGGTCTCTTTAGTTTGACGAAGGTAAAACCCGACTTTCTGGCTATCCTATCCGAAGGCTGATAGCCTCTGAATGGTGCCATTGTTTATTCGTATATATAACAATCCTATCCTATATCTTATAAAACAAAGTCGCTTTTTGTGTCTGTCTGAACTTTCTAACTCTTCTTCTTCTAAACTACCCAACGGATTTGGATGCGGTTTTCACCATTAGGTCGAGTATTTCTCAGGGAAGGTTTATATATAGTTTATTATTTATACATTCTTATGTAAATTAACATAAATACGATAAATGTGTATAAAGTCCTACCCGCTGAGACACTTTGGCGCATGCGCTGCTTTAATGGTAAATACTACGTGAAAAAAATGTACTGGAGTATTGTTCCTCTTAATAACATCTACAAAAAAGTCCGCGATGGCATATTCGTATCTTTTAAGAATAACGTGCAGTGATCATATTTCTGTCTAAAAATAGTAATTTCAATATATTTTTTATTGTGAGGGATATTTTTCCATAATGGTATTAATCCTTATCCTTTAAAATACTTTATTAAATTTCTACGTTAAACGAAGATAAAATTTGCTTTTTAAACTATTTCGAAATTGCGAATAGTTTTAGAGAAAAACGCATTTAATTATTGACACATGACGCCGTTCACACATCAACTGTATCGAGTCAAGTTTCACTTATCCCTTACTCTCAGCATATAAATAAGTATATTAGTTACGTTGGCCATT
>HE671106.1:79386-93862 GCA_000313835.2 Heliconius melpomene melpomene | reverse complement strand
GAGAAATTGAAAACCAACAATAAGAAAGCAAAAGTAACTAAAGGATATTCTTAATATTAGAAAAGTACCTAGAACCCGTAGCCTTAAAACTACCTAAAAATATTTTTTTGCCAATAATATCAAATAAAATAAGAAGAGAACCAAAGTGTAATTTTAAATTAATTATAAACAGCAAATAAAGTTCGAAAATGTATGAAAATTTATAAAACCATCAACGTCATCTGCCCGTTCGCGTCGGTCATACTCATACTGTGCCGCTCGAAGGCTAGGTCATTGCGAATCAGTGACATCTCGCTTAATTATTTAATAGAATGTTACACAATCTAGATAAAATGCTAAAAGTGACTATAATATTTATTTTCATAAGGATGAATATCAAAATGTCGCGGTAACGGTTGCGTAGCGACGCGACGGTTGTTATTAACATGGCAGAATAAATTGCATGTCAAATTAGAAAGTAGTTTAAAATATATTAGTTTATATGTGTAATGTAATGTTATATAGCCTATAGCACTTCTGAAGAATGCAGCTTTCATACAAAACAAAAACAATGTAAATCGGACCAGTAGATCCAGAGATCTTAGCGTTCAAACAAACAAACAAACAAACAAACAAACAAACTCTTCCGCTTTATTATATTAGTATAGATAAAACAAAGTCGCTTTTTGTGTCTGTCTGAACTTTCTAACTCTTCTTCTTCTAAACCACCCAACGGATTTGAATGCGGTTTTCACCATTAGGTCGAGTATTTCTCAGGGAAGGTTTATATGTAGTTTATTATTTATACATTCTTATGTAAATTAACATAAATACGATAAATGTGTATAAAGTCCTACCCGCTGAGACACTTTGGCGCATGCGCTGCTTTAATGGTAAATACTACGTGAAAAAAATGTACTGGAGTATTGTTCCTCTTAATAAGATCTACAAAAAAGTCCGCGATGGCATATTCGTATCTTTTAAGAATAACGTGTAGTGATCATATTTCTGTCTAAAAATAGTAATTTCAATATATTTTTTATTGTGAGGGATATTTTTCCATAATGGTATTAATCCTTATCCTTTAAAATACTTTATTAAATTTCTACGTTAAACGAAGATAAAATTTGCTTTTTAAACTATTTCGAAATTGCGAATAGTTGTAGAGGAAAACGCATTTAATTATTGACACATCACGCCGTTCACACATCAGCTGTATCGAGTCAAGTTTCACTTATCCCTTACTCTCAGCATATAAATAAGTATATTAGTTACGTTGGCCATTTAATGTAGATCAAAACTGTCTTTTCTGTTTTTCATTTTAATAAGTACTTTAGAAGTTGTTACAATATCAAAAAATCCTTGCTGCGAAACGCGCCTCGCGACGTTATGCTTATACAAGCGCGTCATGAGGAGTCATCGGTGGTTCAGTGGTAGAATGCTCGCCTGCCACGCGAGCGGCCCGGGTTCGATTCCTGGCCGATGCATTCTATTTAATTTTCGTCACAGGCAGCCACGTAGTGCTTGCTTTTCATCAGGGACAGAATACCCTCTTCAGCATTAACCACAAGCTCGAAAAAAAAACCCGCCTGCCTTTATAGCAACGAAGATTTAGATGCGTTTGCACGTATTGGATAATTCGAGTTGAATGTATTATTTAATGTCATTTAACTATCTAAAAATAGTAATTTAAATATATTTTAATAAGTACTTGAAAAGATTAGTAGCACAGATTTAAAATTACGGTACCTACTAAAAAATCCTTGCTGTGTAAAACAATTGGAAAATCCTTATTGAAACTACGAAAATGCGGGTTGCATTAGGGTTTAATTAATTTTCATATTATCTTAAGTGCGTTGCAAACATACATTGTATGAATAATTCAGTAGTAAAAGCGGGCGAAGCCGCAATAGGGTCGCTAGTATTTATAATATAACAATAATCTACCTTATTTGCTTTTAAAAAATATATTTCAGGAACTTAATTCTAAAAGTAAATTGAGTTACTTCGTCGTTTTTGTTTATGTAATGTTATTAATTATTTTATGATCGTTGAAGTTGTATTTACTTTGGTCAAAATCAAATTCATACTATACTAATATAGATGTACGTTGAGTTAGAGAATGAGAGAGAGAGAGAGTACATAAAAGAAATTTAAAAAATGTCCCTTTACTGAAATTGCTATTTATCAGTTGCGAGGTCTAATGCGTTATTGTAATTTTTAATAGTAGTTTGTATATATGTATAATTTTAAATATTATTATAGTCAAGGGTCGAACTTACTGTAAAATTAATTTAAACGAGTACATATTTGTTTATTACATACTTCGTTAGGAATAAAATAGATAGATGATTTATCTAAAAATGTATCCGCTTACAAAGATATTGTTGTTCCAATTTGTCGGGATTCTATCAATGTACCATGTTTTCCTTGTATTAATATATATATAGGTATAAAAGAAAAAATATGATACAATAGTTACGTAAATCATACACTATACTTACACTGTAGATACAAAAAAAGTATTATTTTATCAATTCTAATATAATTCATATTTGCATTTTGCTATTATGTTACTAAATGAAATTTGACCTTGTACCTGTTTTCTGAAAATGAAATGTTTGACATAAACAAATAACTTGCTATTTTTTTTTCAAAATATAATTTTACCAAAATACATTCTATAATTTCTGTTTTTATTAAATAAAAGTGAAATGTATTATATATACTACATTTGCAATTCAAACGTCAATAATATCTGTTTTCGTGGTACTTCGGTCTCTATGAATATTGTATGGACTATAATAATCGTATTTTTGTGATATTACACATAGGTCTGCTTAAATATGGTGTACAAGATGGACGGCTATGGCGTTCGAGGAGTCTTTTAACCCAATTCAATTTGGTTGCGAGCCAAGCGCTTATCTGCGGTTATACTTATAATATTGACAATTTTCCTATACTTACTATATTTAAGCTTAATCGAAATAAACAGAAAGTAAAAGATACAATATAACGAGATTTTTTTGCAGCTTCACGCTGCAAGCAAATTTAATAAAAAATATTTAAATTTATAACTTTGGCTCGTGATGCACATAGTAGTTCGGATCTTTATAATTGTGAAGACAGCGTTTATGCGTCGTTTTTTGCTGCATTTTGTATTAAATTCACCGCGTAACGAAATCCGATAGGGTACTTCCCGTGGAATTGCAATTATGAAATTGGCAAGAAGTGAGAACTTTCAGTACATTAAAGGAAGTAAATAAAGGAAAACATTCAAAACGTGAAAATTTATTTTATAAATTATACTTCCCGTTGATATCCTGAATTTTGGTACGGATTATTATGGAATTTGATAGGTTTTTTTAAATAATTTATTAGGATTTTATAATAAATATATTTCATACCTACATTACTTTTCTAAATTGATAAGTCTTAGTATTCTATGAAAAGTACAATGAGGATAATATAAAAACTTTGGTTCAGTAAATAACTTGTTATTGAAAAGCAATTAACGAAGTCGTAGAAAACATGAAATTTCTGCTTTGTTCATTCATATTTTAATGGAAAAAGTTACGTAATAATGTCTCTCTGAGATTTTTTGACAGAAAGCTTTGTATAAAAATCTACAATTGCACTTCCAAGTTAAAAATAAATGTTTTAAAATCATTAATTATTTTATTTTATTTAAAACTAGTGGCCCCCGCGTGGCTTCGCCCGCTTTAACAACACAATTAATTACTTTTACATCTCAATTACTTCCGTGAAACAACTCTTTATATCGACATAACTTTTTTATTTGTGTGTGTTAGTGAAGCTTGCCACCATGCAATAGTGAAAACTGTATTTTTATGGCTTCAGCCAATTCTAAGATGAACGTAAACAAACGCACAAAAACAGATGTTTCATTTTGTCATAATTCTCTTACAATAAATAAATACATACTATTTTGAACAACCTTACAATTTTGGGAAAACTTTATAAAATAAATACACAACGAGTAAATAGTATGTAGGTATTTCTTTAGAAACATTTAGATAAGAGTACGACATAATCAAAACATAAACATATAAAAACAAAGTTGGCGTTGTTTCTCAAGCTCAGTCAAACGATATCTCTCGGGAGAAGGCAGCCAGAGCTTACTTGTTTATGTCAGACTTGCAGTGGACAAGACGTGTACTGTGATAAGGGTTCGCGGAATGAGCGAGTTATTACATTTGTAAGTTGCTATTACAATGACGTCACTGGTCATTTTCGGTTAGTCAATATAAAAATTAAAAATACTTTATATTTTCTGTTGCTTTAATTTACTATTCTGATTTGATCTACATTAATTGTTTTATTTTCTATTCTAATAATAATAATAATAAATGCTTTATTCAGTAATTAAATGTTACATATACACTATGGAACTATAGAATATGGAAAAAACAAGACAACAATTTAGTAGAGGTGAGCGATGGCAGCCGTACTAGTGTAAACTGTGTCACAGCTGCGAGCATCTTTGCCCCTAAGACACTATTTCGATGACAAAAGTGAGAATACTCATCAATTAGGTACATATTATTATGTCGGCATAAGCAAAAATAAAGCGATATAACAAAAGGTTTAAATTAATTATATCTAATATATCGTACATATATAATCTATAACTATATACTAGTTAAATTTACTATTGTTTTATTTATTGTCATAATCCAGAGAGAAACCAGTTGTGGTGTAGAAACTTGGTTCGACTCGAGGAAATAAAATATTTAATATTTTCATTTCCGTCCTCGACGAAGTGAGTTTCACCACTCAACTCACAATGAAAAAAATCCGACGGAAAGTGGGGAACGGAGTGGTTCAACATTAGAGTCCTTGTGCCTACTCTGTTATTATTGGAACTTGTTTTAATAGGAACTATAAAAGTGAGTGGTAATAGAGGTAGGGGGAGATCTCGGTTGACCTTCGAATACACGTTATTGAAAATACTGGAGGAAGGTCTCGTAAAAAGCAAGACGACCCCCGGAGATTGATGACAATAGACGAAAGAGACCATTTCGATTCCCAATATACGATATATTCCAAATGAACAAAAATCAGATAGCGATACGATGTATCAATAGGTTACTCCTATACCTAAATACATTACTGTAAAATATAAGAAATCTATGGAAACATAAAAAAAAAATAAACAATAAAATAAATGATATTATAATACATTCAAAATGTATCGTTAACTTTCAAATTAATAAAGATAATTTCATAAACGTTTTTTAGACAATATTATAAATTTACCACTTAGACTCATTCATTTTATGTCATTAATCAAAGTCACAGGGTCAAGCTGCGTAAGCAGCAGGATCTTAGGGAAGAATAAATTCTTTAATGTATTTCCGAATAAAATGACCAGTTTATTATTTTTTTTTCTTAGTATAATTTTGTACTTAATTACGGATTCTTCTATTAATTTCGTTCCACCGTCGTAGGGCAGCGTCGTATCACAAAGGTGTGACTGTAACGCGATGGTTGTGGCTTCGATTCCCACTCAAGGAAGTAAAATATTTATTTACGTTTATATTTCCATTTCTTCGCTCTGGTGTCGATTCCAAGCGCACCGTTGAGATCTGCCACACGCAAAGCCTACAGAATAGGGTAGAAAGTATAAAACAGAAACTTAATGGGAACAGACTGTTTTAACACTAGTTTTCCAGGTTTCCTCTGCCTACTTGCAGCAGAGGCCTGAATTGATTTCCTCTGCCTAATTTACTAATTATTTTCGGGAATCATACTATCGTAAAAGCAAAAAATAAATAAAAGAAAATACAATAAATAGAAATTTCCCCACAACATCGCTTTTCGTACTTAATTTACATCCATTCGCCAGCAAAACACCTACTCGTTAACTGGAAAACAGGCTTGACGTGTGAAAACCGGGGTCAAATTCAAAGACTCTTTCATCATGATCAAACAAGGCTCATGATATAAATTGTACTTGTATCTCTGCCGGAGGGAAATCATTTACGACGCGGAAACGTTAAAATGTCAGCTGAAATTACGTCTTTAGAGGCAATTGTAGAGTTAAGGACTTGATAAATTTACTTGTTTGTAAAGGTTGTTTATGTAGGTAAATGTGATTTGGATGGCAAATTTATTTATAGTGAATGATTATATTTGTATTCATAATATTGGAATGTTCTTCATTTTTACGGTTCTGTACCTTAAAACGAAAAACGGAACTGTACTGTTCAGAACCCTCGATATGCGAATCCAACTCGCATTTGATCGGTTTGTGGTTTTATCTTTGCTACATTCTCCTTCTTCTCGAGTGTAAGAAATGTGCATTCATAAATAATATTACATTTTTAAATTATATAACATTATATTTATAAGGAAAGTAATTTACAAATTGTAATCTTACATTGAATTCCCTTAAGATCGGTGATATCTCTAATTCAACCACTCTGCTGTATTAAACCATATAGTCTCGCAGGGATTATTCTAACACATATGTAACATAATTTTATATCTAGTATGTATAATTAAAGTTTTATATATTTTATTAAAAATGACATTAAATTAAATCAGCTTCATGCTGTTTCCTGCACACTACAGGGTAGGCAGAGGGAACCTAGTGTTAAGATACTCCTTTCCCCACTTTCCGCCGAATTCTGGTGGCATTGCGTGTCGAGTTGCGGAACACAACGCCGCGCTATGACAGTGACGCCACGATTGGCCTCTATATATTTTATTACTTAAATTATTTAGAAATTGAGCTAATTCACTTTAAATATTATTTGACTACCCCCAAAACCTTCCATTAAACAATAATTGCAATACAAACAATGGAGAAAATAATACGACCTTATTGTACATTTATGTATGATATGACTTTAAAATATCTTTAAATATCATATTTTTAAAGTGTACCAATTTAATTATTTGAATTGATTTTAATTTGTTAAATTTATTATTTGAATCTATGTCTCTCTACAAGATACTACACTTTTTACGCTACTAACATTTCCAGAAAATTGCAATTGAATGAAGCACCCCCGTAACACTCCCGTGCAAACCCGTACAATATCTATAAAAAAATGCAAAAGCAGTTTATTAAAGGAAATTTATTTAATAGGATAACGAAACACGAACAAGAAAAAACAAAGGAAGGATCGAATATTTATTAACTTTTTTACTTTATAATGAACTTTTAATGCTATGTTGAATATTTTGTTGTAGTACGCAATCGGTGCGGTAGTATGGCTCAAAGTTAAAAATATAAATATTTAAAAAATAATAATAAAAAAATTAAATCAGCTTCACGCTGTTGTGCTTCCGCGAGTGGCGGAGCTCAACGCCGCCCTTTGCCTCGACACCAAAATATAATCATTAATTGTAATATAATCATTACTTGGATAATATAATGATTAATTGATTAATGATTATAAATCATTTTATTTTACCAGCTATAAGTAAGTAAAAAATATGGATATACTTACTTATATTATATCTGAAAGTAATAAACTAATGGGTGATGCTGGGACTTTCATCTTTTCATAAGAGCAGAGAATGGATGGTTATTTATAAAATGGAAAAAAATCATGTAATAAAGTTGCATTGTGTAGTCTACTGTAGCATTTATATAAAAAAGTCGTTTTTCTTATGTAGTGAATTGCAAAAGTTTTGATTATAAATATAAAAAACATCAGCTTCACTTTTTTACATATATTCCAAGTAACGGAAAAGAAACCTAGGGTTAAATCCTTCGTTCTCTACTGTGTGCCTTGTCCGTTCAATGTATTTTCAGTATATTGAAAGGACAAGGCAAACGGGCGTTCGGATCATCTGATGGTAAGTGATCACCGCCGCCTGACCAGACCAGACTAGACTGTGGTGTTCCAAAGGAGCTACAAGTACGTTGCCGACCTTTAAGGCGGAGATAGTCACGCTTTTTAGAGGTACCCATGTCATGTCGACCCGGTAACACTCTAGTAACAGGTCAAACAGTTCTTCAAAACTCTCTCTATGATAAATGTGGTAGAAAACGCAGAGAATAACCAGTTTTATTAGTGGGCAACGGAGTGTCTTAACACTAGGTTCCCTCCATCTTGTTTTATTTTCAATCAAAATTAAATAAATAATAAAGTGATGCTTTAAATAATATTCAATTTAACACATGACACGTATCACGGAAACTGAATGAAGCTTTTGAGTAATTTCAGTTTTCTAGGCCAACGCTCTCAGCGTAGAGCATTCTTCCACAATACTGTCGCAGTTCTTCACACATCATTCACAAATGTCATATATAATAATAATATGCATAAATAATGCAATAATTAATCAATTATATAACCTAGTCTTAATCGACGTATTAGGATAATAAACTTATAATGTATTTTCAATGACTTAAAACTCCTGAAGTTTGTACCACGTTTGTTTAAAATTACAAACTAATTAAAAGTTTCCTACACTTCTTCGCAATTCCAGTAAAGGAAGGTAATCTTTAAGGCAATTTTAAGGGTTGCTAGTGTTTTAATCTTTTTCTGTCAGTTGAAATATTATATTTTGTTCTGTTATCTTCTTTATTATCAGCTTCACGCTGCCCGCACACAGCAGTGTAGGCAGAGGATAGCGTTAAGACATCCCTTTCGCCACTTTCTGGCGAATTCTGGGGGTATTGCGTGTTGAGTAGCAGAGCTCAACGCCGCGCTTCGCCTCGACACCAGAGTGAAGAAATGAAAATATACATGTAAATAAATATTTCACTTCCTCGAGTGAGGATCGAACCCACAACCAGACGATTTTGCAACACACTTTGTGCCCTTGCATCATGTTTGGCGTCATTTCAGATAGAAAATGTATAATTTAATTTTATTCCCAAAAATGCTTTGACTTATCTTTTCCAAAAATGTTGTAAAAGCTGAGAGTAATCATTACCTTTGACATTCGATACGAGAGCAAGGCTTGTCTTCGTCATAATAAATAACCAAAAGCATGTAAATTAAATATTTTTGCTCAAAAAGTATATTTTATATATAAAAAATTATATATAAATATATATTTATAATATGTACTTTTATATAAATGAGTGACTATTAATAATAATAATATACACATAAAAATATATTCACAGAATCATGCAGCTTCTTAGTTGGGGTATAACTCTGAAATTATTATTGTATAGGAATTTCATATCAAGGACCATGGGTAACATGGTAAGGTTTTACGTACATAGTTTATGGGTATTCTATATTTTAGTCCCCGGCGACGACGAAAATTTATAAAAGGATTTCGACGGTGCTACTCAATCTTGAATCATATTAAATGTTATTATATTTTTAAACGTTATAATTATTTGAATTTACAAGTATAAAAAAATATTAAACAAAATCTACGCTATTATTTTCAAACAAAAAGTGCATACTGTAATGCAGCTAAATTAAATTAGAATATATTATATAACAATCTAAATATATATGCAATCGCAGATACATGTTTATATACACAATTATTAATGAAAATCTAAATAGCATTATTTAAAAAGAAAATATGATTACATACAAATGTTAAAATAGTTTATAGGTCACACGAACCTTGTAACTTTTACTGCAGTTTTAGTTAAAAATGCAAAAGATAACATAAGATAACGTATTTATAACAAAGAGTTGCTTCAATAAGCAACTCTTTGTTATAAATACGACAGAACTAAAGAACTTTAAATTCAAATAAATGAAATGTTTTGCAATTGTAGTGCTTCTTACAGTAGAATTTTCGAATACTTTTATCTGAATTCCTCTTGGAAGCTCCATTCAGTTCTAATAAAAATCATTTTTCTTTTAAAACATTAATCATTCTTTATCAGATAAATTGTACGGCAGCTCTGAAACTCGATGCGTTTAGTAAATTTCTTAATTTATCTTATGTTATCTTTTGCATTTTTAACTAAAACTGCAGTAAAAGTTACAAGGTTCGTGTGACCTATAAACTATTTTAACATTTGTATGTAATCATATTTTCTTTTTAAATAATGCTATTTAGATTTTCATTAATAATTGTGTATATAAACATGTATCTGCGATTGCATATATATTTAGATTGTTATATAATATATTCTAATTTAATTTAGCTGCATTACAGTATGCACTTTTTGTTTGAAAATAATAGCGTAGATTTTGTTTAATATTTTTTTATACTTGTAAATTCAAATAATTATAACGTTTAAAAATATAATAACATTTAATATGATTCAAGATTGAGTAGCACCGTCGAAATCCTTTTATAAATTTTCGTCGTCGCCGGGGACTAAAATATAGAATACCCATAAACTATGTACGTAAAACCTTACCATGTTACCCATGGTCCTTGATATGAAATTCCTATACAATAATAATTTCAGAGTTATACCCCAACTAAGAAGCTGCATGATTCTGTGAATATATTTTTATGTGTATATTATTATTATTAATAGTCACTCATTTATATAAAAGTACATATTATAAATATATATTTATATATAATTTTTTTATATATAAAATATACTTTTTGAGCAAAAATATTTAATTTACATGCTTTTGGTTATTTATTATGACGAAGACAAGCCTTGCTCTCGTATCGAATGTCAAAGGTAATGATTATTCTCAGCTTTTACAACATTTTTAGAAAAGATAAGTCAAAGCATTTTTGGGAATAAAATAAAATTATACAGTTTCTATCTGAAATGAGGCCAGTCATAGTGCAAGGACATAAAGTGTGTTGCAAAATCGTCTGGTTGTAGGTTCGATCCTCACTCGAGGAAGTGAAATATTAATTTACATTTATATTTTAATTTCTTGACTCTGGTGTCGAGGCGAAGCGCGGCGTTGAGTTCTGCCACTCAACACGCAATACCTTCAGAATTCGGCAGAAAGTGGGGAATGGAGTGTCTTAACACTAGGTTTCCTCTGTTTACCCTGCTGTTTGCGGGGTACAGCGTGAAGCTGATAATAAAGAAGATAACAGAACAAAATATAATATTTCAACTGACAGAAAAAGATTAAAACACTAGCAACCCTTAAAATTGCCTTAAAGATTACCTTCCTTTACTGGAATTGCGAAGAAGTCTAGGAAACTTTTAATTAGTTTGTAATTTTAAACAAACGTGGTACAAACTTCAGGAGTTTTAAGTCATTGAAAATCTATACTAATATAATAAAGCGGAAGAGTTTGTTTGTTTGTTTGTTTGTTTGTTTGTTTGTTTGTTTGAACGCTAAGATCTCTGGATCTACTGGTCCGATTTACTTTGTTTTTGTTTTATATGAAAGCTGCATTCTTCAGAAGTGCTATAGGCTATATAATATTACATTACACATATATACTAATAAATTAAAATACTTTCTAATTTGACCTGCAATTTATTCTGCCATGTTAATAACAACCGTCGCGTCGCTACGCAACCGTTACCGCGTCATTTTGATATTATCATCATCCTTATGAAAATAAATATAATAGTCACTTTTAGCATTTCATCTAGATTGAAATTATATTTCTATAGAAATTATATTCTTATATTTCAAGCAGGCGTAGCCGCGTCCGGGTCCGCTAGTACATTATAAGTTTATTATCCTAATACGTCGTTTAAGACTAGGTTATATAATTGATAAATTATTGCATTATTTATGCATATTATTATACATATATGACATTTGTGAATGATGTGTGAAGAACTGCGACAGTATTGTGGAAGAATGCTCTACGCTGAGAGCGTTGGCCTAGAAAACTGAAATTACTCAAAAGCTTCATTCAGTTTCCGTGATACGTGTCATGTGTTAAATTGAATATTATTTAAAGCTTCACTTTATTATTTATTTAATTTTGATTGAAAATTAAACTAGCTATATACAGCTTGACGTTGTATACGGCATTTAGCAAGATGGACATAGTGTTAAGACACTCCATTCCCCTCTAATAAAACTGGTTATTCTCTGCGTTTTCTACCACATTTATCATAGAGAGAGTTTTGAAGAACTGTTTGACCTGTTACTAGAGTGTTACCGGGTCGACATGACATGGGTACCTCTAAAAAGCGCGACTCTCTCCGCCTTAAAGGTCGGCAACGTACTTGTAGCTCCTTTGGAACACCACAGTCTGCTCTGACTCTGCCCTCTGGTCTTTGGCGGCGGTGATCACTTACCATCAGGTGATCCGAACGCCCGTTTGCCTTGTCCCTTCAATGTACTGAAAATACATTGAACGGACAAGGCACACAGTAGAGAACGAAGGATTTAACCCTAGGTTTCTTTTCCGTTACTTGGAATATATGTAAAAAAGTGAAGCTGATGTTTTTTTATATTTATAATCAAAACTTTTGCAATTTACTACATAAGAAAAACTACTCTTTTCATACAAATACTACAGTAGACTACACAATTCAACTTTATTACATGATTTTTTTCCATTTTATAAATAACCATCCATTCTCTGCTCTTATGAAAAGATGAAAGTCCCAGCATCACCCATTAGTTTATTACTTTCAGATATAATATAAATAAGTATATCCATATTTTTTACTTACTTATAACTGGTAAAATAAACTAATTTATACAATTAATGATTATATTACAATTAATGATTATATTTTGGTATCGAGGCAAAGGCGGCGTTGAGTTCCTTTACTCAACACTAGGTTCCCTCTGCCTACATTGCTGTGTGCGGGATACAGCGTGAAGCTGATTTAATTTTTTTTTATTATTATTTAAATATTTAATATTTTTAACTTTGAGCCATACTACCGCACCGATTGCGGACTACAACAAAATATTCAACATAGCATTAAAAGTTCATTATAAAGTAAAAAAGTTAATAAATATTCGATCCTACTTTTGTTTTTTCTTGTTCATGTTTTTCGTGTTACCTATGTTGTGTATTAAATAAATTTCCTTTAATAAACTGCTTTTGTAAATTTTTATAGATATTGTACAGGTTTGCAGGTTTCATTCAATTGCAATGTTCTGAAAATGTTAGTAGCGTAAAAAGTGTAGTATCTTGTAGAGAGACATAAATTAGTAATTAATTTAACAAATTAAAATCAATTCAAATAATTAAATTGATACACTTTAAAAAGGATGATATTTAAATATATTTTAAAACCATACTAAAAGTACATAAACAATAAGGTTGCACTATTTTCTCCATTGGTTGTATTGCAATGGTTGTATAATGGAAAGTTTTGGGGGTAGTCAAATAATATTTTAAGTGAATTGGCTCAATTTCTAAATTTGTTTAATAATAAAATATATAGAGGTCAATCATGGCGTCACTATCGAGTAGCGGAGTTGAATTCCGCTACTCGACATTCGCAATGCCTCCAGAATTCGGCGGAAAGTGGGGAAAGGAGTATCTTAACACTAGGTTCCCTCTGCCTACCCTGTAGTGTGCAGGAAACAGCATGAAGCTGATTTAATTTTATTTTATTTTTAATAAAATATATAAAACTTTAATTCTATATACTAGATATAATATGATGTTACATATGTGTTTGAATCCCTGCGAGACTATATGGCTTAATACAGCGGAGTGGTTGAATTAGAGATATCACCGATCTTAAGGGAATTCAATGTAAGATTACAATTTGTAAATTACTTTCCTTATAAATATAATGTTATATAATTTAAAAATGTAATATTATTTATAAATGTACATTTCTTACACACGAGAAGAAGAAGGTAGCAAAGAATTGTATATTTATTGCAATTTACGGTTATTCCGTTATTTCTTGACAAATTCGTTTGACAAATTCGATATTTCTCTTCGAGCGGGAAGCTGAAAATAGAAGCTAAAAAAAAATACCAATTTATATACATACATACTAGTGGACCCGAACGTGGCTACGCCCGCTTGAACTATACGAATATTTATTAAATATATTTATGACATTATTTTCAGTTTTCAATAAAGAGATGCGTTAACCCTTAATCAAATATTGGGAAATTATTTCCCACATGCCACTACTGTAATTTTTTTGTTTTATTTCGTTTTTGGCAACTCTAATCAGTACCAACCTTAGGGAAAAATAATCGTACAGAATTTTTTAATTTTATTAATTTGCAACATTTTGTCTTAAGGCGCGAACTGTCATTGTATGTCAATGTCAAAAACACAGTTTGAAATATTTTGTGAAAAAACCGGTTCAAACGGAAGATTTAAAAGTTTTTGAAGAAAAAAAATCTGGTAAGTGCATAAACACAATAATATTGTAAACTAGATTTGTTTTCTGAATGTTTCTTACGGTTTTTGGGCTCGCAGCATTGATATTTGTTGTTATTTTCTTAGGTTTAATTATGTGGGAAATTATTTCCCATTGTTTGTTCCTGCATTTGAAAAATACCAATTTCTATATATACAATAAATAATTTGTCTGTTGCACTATATAAGTACCTAAACAGGTATAGTTACTTATAATTTTATCTAACTTACACAACATTGTCAGCGAGTAACTCATATATGGAGCTTTCTCGAGAGTTATGACTGCGATTGAGTG
>HE671106.1:22017-70926 GCA_000313835.2 Heliconius melpomene melpomene | reverse complement strand
TCAAATGAATCGTTTGTAAATTTCAATGTGTAAAGGAAAATCAACATAATTATGATTGAATTAAAAGAATAAGAATAAAACTGTATTATACATTTATTTGTTTTTTTTCTTTTCGACACCTTTGAGTTCATTATTAAATAAAACCCAATATTTTTAAAATCGCTTTGTTGATTTTAAGCGCCTTAGAATAATGTAACCACAGAACAATTAGCACAATTCATTATCTAAAATGGAACAGACTCACTTATGTCACATTATAAGTACCTATTATATTGTCACGTTATAACAAGCTTAATAATAATATAATAATTAATTGTGTTATATATCGAACAACTTAAAGATTTAGTTGATTTGTAATTTCTTATCAAAATTTTTTATATTTATTTAACAATAAATAGTAAAAATAGCGATAGACATACGATAGAAACGAGAAATAAAGATAAGCTTGTTACGCCAAGTTTTCGCCTCCAAAAAGTCTTTCAAAAATCTTTTATGGGTCTGAGTATACGATAAAACTGTGTATATAATAAAACTCAGCAGTGTATTCTAAGTTTGCCACTTCCAAAATTTAAAGTATTTATAAAAAAAATCTAACAAGTAAAGCTTATTACACTGTACAAGAATATTTGGAGGATGAACATGTATGGAATAAATGTCTATTGAATACTACTGCCAGCTAATGTAATAGAAAAATATACCATTGACTTTGAAAAGAGCAACTGTTGAGTTTCTTGCCGGCTCTTCTCAGCGGAACTGCCTTCCGAACGGGTGGTAGCTTTTTGTTGACATGTACATTCGACGATTCAAAAGTGCTTATAACAGTCTATTTGAATATAGAATATTTTGAATTTGAATATATTAGAGTGAAATACCCTATATATTTTACAGGCAGTCTTTTCAAACGTAATTTTGCCAGTATTATTATTGTTTCAAGAGTTTAATTATTATCATAGAAACATTTTATTTAAATATATTTGATCAGCTATTGCCTATTACTAATTTTTTTTTTTTATTTTTTTTTTTATTTTAGAAACTACATCCACGGGCGCATAGTTGCCCGTGCCTTTTTTTATTTTATGAAAGTTCTTTTAATGTGGCGTACTTAATTTTGGGACAATTTAAACTGTACTTATATCTAGAGCTTATACTAGAGGGGTTGGATGAGACCCCTACCGACTATTTTTTTTTTTTTTTTTATTATTATTATTATTATATTTTTTTTTACATATATTATTATAGTATTTTGTATAATTATTATAGTCTTTTGTATAATTATTATGTATATAGGTGTGGAATTTTCAACTACTACTATTAATTACTTTTATTTGAATACTGAAATTTATAATCATTTATGTTAGTAGTTAATTTTTTGTCCCGCACACAGCAGAGTAGGGAGAGGGAACTTAGTGTTAAGACACTCAGTTCCCCATTTTCCATCGAATTTTTCGAAGCATTGCGTGTTGCATGGTGAAACTTAACGCCGGCCTTTTACCTGAGTAAGAATAAATGAATGAACGATGAAGCGAATAAATGAAAATATTATTAAGTAATAATTCATTCCCCCGAAAGAAGAGTTTTTCCCCCGAAAGAGTATTTTTTTTCATTTAAATACTGAAATTTGTATATAATTATGTTAGTAGCTAATATTTATTTAAAATAAATGTAATATAGAATTGACTTAGCAATTTGTTTTCTATGCTGTGAATAATAATTAAAAAAAAACATTTATTGGACAAAACCAATGATGTGAGTGAAATCCCTATCATGGATAAACCTCTTTGAAAGCGATCTTTTGATATGTGCGAGACTTTGTGGCAACAAAGTAACACACAAAGCTTGGTTTGCTTCGCTTCAAGTAACACGTAGTGTCGATACTATAAGCCCTCTCTCTTTATGCTGGCGGTTAAATAATGTTGTATCTAAATTACTGCTGCAAGATGCTAGTGGAAAGGTGAAAAATAACTAATTGATCAAAAATATAACGATTTCGTTAATTATAAGACGATGAACAAAGTACGAGAAAGTAACAAATGCTGTTTTATTTTATGTATAATTTTGTACTAAGTGAATAAGATAAAAATAAAAAAAAAATACATTAGTTCTTTTTTATTTTCGGTAATTTAAACTAGAATAATAATTGTACACCCATAAGATTTGCAAAATTTTTATGATAGTTACTTTAACAAAAAAATATAATAAATGTTAATTTATACGTACTTTTAATGATTTTTAAATATTGCCTTATCCACATTTCAATAATAAGTCAGCCAAAGTCAAGATTGATGATTAAAAGACTAAGAGAGTGTATCCAACTAAAAGTTTCGAAGCTTCGGGCTTTTCTATTTACTATCGTATGATAGGTACTTGGTGAAGTTACGTAAACGGTGTTTATTAAAATGTCTATCAAGTCAATTTGTATTAAAATAATTTTATTTTAGAGTTTTTTTTTAAATTTTTGTTCCTGTTCTATTCTTTGATTATGGCGTTGAAAACGTGCCAGTTGCGCACTAATCCCCTCGATGGTGCCAAGTTGCATAGAGAACACACTTAAAGGTACAGGAGTGTCTTAACAGTAGGTTCCCAGGTTCCGTCTGCCTACTCTGTTATGCCTGATATAGCGAAAAAAACTAATTTTTTTATGAAAGTTGTGTGATTTTTTTATATAGATAAAGTTAATTTCACTTTTATAAAGTCGTAAAAGATGCTACATTAAACCTAGAAATATATTTATACTAAAAAGCACCCTAAGTAAGAATTTGTATCAACAATTACTTTGAAGTTAATAAATATGGCAATATAATTTATTCTCAAACCTGCCTAATAACATTCCTCTACGTTGGACATAAATTTGTAGAGGACAGCCCAAAATTTATGATTTAATATACAACAAAGGCCTATCAAAGATGCCTCTAAAACGTCTGTCGGTTATAATCCAAAAGCTCTAATTAAACAGGTAAGTATTGTGATTACGACTGCTTGGGATTATCTAAGATCTTATCTTTATCTTTACATAAGATAGATAAAATTATCTTATATTTCATCAAAATAATTAGAAATTTAAATTGTATTTATATTATTTGCTTAATTTTATTTCATACAAATGTATTAGATACGGTGAAACGTTTGCCAAAGAAATATTATAAATAAAATATTTATTTCCAAAGAAAATATATATAAGATATACACACACCTTATTACTTACTATAAGTTATGGCGAAAGGTAACTTCACTAATGATGCTTGAATCTACAATCTCAATAATATGAATAGAAAGATATATTTATCATAATATAACAACTCAATAAATAAATATGAATATATATTTGTATATTTTCAAATATATATGACTTAGTACGTACATTGATTTGAATTATGAGTATTTTTTCTTTATTTTATTTATAGATAATTAAATAAATAATAATAAATAATTTATTATTTATTTATTTATTTGATAGCGTATTGCAAAAAATAGATTAGCAAAATCCAGACATATATATAGAAATACTTCACATAGAACTACTTAAATTCATTCAATATTGAAAATAAAAGAAAGGGTATATAACAAATGTGTAGAAATATCATATTATTCTTAAAGAGGTTTTCTTAATACCGCAATGGGGAAGTCTTTATCTACGGGTAATGTTATAGCCCTGCGAACAATTTATTACTTACGCACCTGACGCCACGCTGGGGGGAGATTGGGGGGGAGGGATGTTAGCTCTGCGTTTCCGGAAAATATTTCGGTGGTTAGTCATTTCAGCATTTTGTTACTTTTATTTTAATAAAAATATAAAATGGACCGCATTTCGAATATAAAGTGTAGACCAATTTAATGAAAAATATTTTCAAGAAAAAAGGAAACGCAATTGCTAAAATATATTGTGTTCTTTTTGTCTATGTATTGAAATATTTCTAGGAAAATAGTTTTCACTAACAAGGTGGTTTGAATACATTTAAAAAGGTGTCGATGCAATGAACGTGAGCTACTGTCACTTAGGTATACAAATTGAATACGGTACATTTCATACTTAATTAGATCATTCCTGCATTGCACCTAGTGGTCCAATTAGCTACTAGATGAGAATTTCAATATATAATAATTAGATACTTCGTAATAACAGAATACATAATTATATTCTATCTAGTTAGACAAAATTCTAGTTTAGAATCGTCATTCGTCAGTATAGCCAGCACATATTACCTTTAAGAAGAAAGAGAAAAGTATAAAGTTTTTTGATTTACCAATTTCAATCAACTAGAAACAGTTAAAGACTTAAAAAGAATTTCAAGAAAAAAACCGCTTATATTTCTCTTACAATTAATTAGGTTTCATTGATATCAATGAAAATTCTAGTGTTCGATGCAATCTTCTTTCTTGCTTCATGCTGTATGTGGGGGACAAAGTAAGCAGAGAAAACCTGGAACCTAGTGTTAAGAGACTCCATTCCCACTAAAACAATTCTATTTCACAATTTCCGCGGAATTCTGCTGGCATTGCTTGTTGTTGACAATGAAATTATTAAATATTTCATTTCCTCGAGTAGGCACAGAAACCACAACCTGCCTTTACAATCACACGCTTGTACCCCTGGGCCGCAACCTCTGGGTCTAAAAGTAGTTAATATGTCATAAAATATTTATGCAATTAATACCTAATTAAATATGTAATCAAATACGTTGATTAATACATCCCAGCTGTAGGCATTCAATCACATAGAGTCGCGTGTCACTGTCACGCCGCCATCAAGACATCCCCGTTATTGTTCAGAATGTTCGACCCATTTTTAGTTTTAATCAATATAAAAGCAATTATATCTGGAAGTTTGTTTAGTTTCGCTAACTGGCTTGGATTAAATTTATGGATGGAAACCTATTTATTCGCATATAAAATATATCTTATCATATTTTATAGACAGACAACGTAGACGAACATAGACAAATAACACATGTAATAAAAGTTTTTTTAGCTTTACGCTGTATACCGCATGTCTAGGCAGTCTAGGCTGAGGAAAAGTAGTGTTAAAACACTCCCTTTCCCAATAGCCTTTTTCTGGAGGCATTGCATGTTGAGTGACGGAACTCTACGCCGCAATGCCTCCAGAATCCAGTAGAATTAATAAAAGTTATAATTGCTTTAAATTAAGTATTATTGTAAATCCCAAAATGAAATAAATTTAAAATGTAAATAATTTTAAACATTACCTTATATCGCGTAAATTTCTTTACAACCCTACAGCGACATTGTGACTGCTAAAACAAATTGCTTTACAAACTGACGTTAGGTCAAAGCTTTATAAGTTTAAGAAATACTTTTGAAGTTTACTCGATAAATTGTTCAGTTTACTTTCGATTCTACGTTCGTCTTAAACAGAAAAGTCATTTAGAATGATACAGCGTGTTCAATTTAAAATAAATATGGTTCAATAGAATTTTATCGCAGTAAATTGAAGCCTTTGTGACGTAGTAGGTTAGCGCGATGATTATAGGTTCAATTCCCACTTTATGAATTCTCCCTGTATTCTGTACACAGCAGGATAGGTGAGGGAACCTAATGTTAAGATTCCCGGTTCCTATTTTCCGCCGAAATCTAAGGACTTTTTTGTTGAGTTCCGGAACTCTTTTCATTTTGCCTCGACACCAGAGCGAACAAATTAAAAAATAAAGTATTTCATGTCCTCGAGTGGGAATCGAACCCACAACCTGTCGCATTTACATTCTTACATCCTTGTACCTTTGCGCTATGATTGGCCTAAATCTACCACCAAACAAAAGAAATTCTCACTGTCAAAGATATTTCGAAAACTTATTTAAATATTCTCCATTACTGTAGGTAGTAATGGAGAATATTTGAGAAGTTAACACGTTCGATTCTATTCATACGAAAACAATACGATTGTTAAATTCAGCTAGCTTATTGTATTGGAACAACCGTATAAATTTATTATAAGTTTCTCCCAAGTTTTCCCACTGCAATGCTATAAACAGAATAAGGCTAACAGGTTGCGTGAAATGAAATCTTGCTCACTTGAATATTTTATTAAAATGTGTACTTTACCCCTTGCGGGATTGTGGGGGGGAGATCTAACACGGTTAATGCTTTTATTGTCCATTCTGTCTATTTTCTACGTATTCTTATGTAATATAGTATACTTATTCAGTACTAATGGATATTTTACATTACATTTTCTTGAAAAAGGATATAATTAGCTTGTATTTTTGAGTAAAGTAAATTTACTAAAGCATTTATTAATGCCATGATAAATATTTATTATGATAATGAAATCTATGGAGCATTATAAAACTGCTTAAAAATAATAAGAGATAAAATAAAAACTTTTATTGTAACCTTTTAGTCTTACTCGTTTTATAATTCTACTATAGCAATGGAAAATATTTTCTTAAGATACTCATTTTATTGTGCAAGTAGCACAGACTGTAACAATTTTAAAATACAAAGAGTCTGGACGTGGTTTACTTTTTGCTAGAAACAAAAGGACGTCTTGAGGTGTTCTATTTTAGATAAACTTTAAGACAATGCAGAATTACCTTGTCGAATTATAATTGGAAGTGGAATATATAAAAAATATAATAAAATATAAGCTTCATTAATTGCTTAATACTGTGCAAGACAACGTTAAATCCATAAACTACAGTAAATTTGGAGAACTTGAAATATGTAAGCGATATTTTATAGTTAGCGGTTACGTTTTATACGTAATGACATGTTGTTAAACACCGTAAAGCTACTCTAGAGCTAAACTTACGTTTAGCACATTGATGTGCCTATACTATCCAAATAGTTAAATTAGATTACTTTAGACATATAATATTATAAATTATATTATAACCTTGTTATACAGTTAACATAAATTTTAAGATGAAGTAGTTTGAACTAGATATAGTGTAGACTGAGCACGTAAGCCTGTAGCTATAATAATTACAGCATTGGATCAATGGCAGCACTGTTTTAGTTACGGAACCCCATGCCACGGATAGGGTTCCGTATGTGAAACTCAGTGGGTTAGTTCCACACTTGACCGATTCTTACATTTATTAATTAATTATTGTAGTTCAACCAATATCTTTGATATCAATCAAGTAAAAAAATAAAAAATTAAATGAAATCTTACCACTAAGCATTTAACAACTAAAATATTTTGTATAAACATCAAATTTATAAAAAATAAAATCTTGTTTAAAATTAATATTTCATCGCCCTAGAAATTTGATTTGCGCAATGGAATTGACTGTCACCCTCGAACCCTTTGATAGCAAGACGGAACGAAGATATAATTCTTTTAGCATCGGTAATGGGTTTTGCTACGATAGAAGTTTTAAATATTCTTAAATTTTGGGGACCTCTAATTCTTTAAAGCATTCTAAATTTATACCAAATTTCAATCATCAATACCTGAAAATTTAAACCGACAAGCAGTTCTGTACCTCAATGATATCTTATAGGAAAAAATATAAATTAAATTTATTTACAGGCAATAGGAAAAAGATATTATAACTTTCAGTTATTAACTACGGCACCTTTAGGAACAAGTATTAATATAATTAAAATATTCGGTCGTTCTCCACGTAAAGTTCGCTCCATCACTTTGTTTTAGAAACATTGCCTTTTAAGTAGAAAAACCTTAGCTACCCTAGCCTAGTCAAGTGTACCCTGAACAGGGTTCTGTGTCCATTCCAGGATTGTAGACGAAGTATAACAGCATTGCATAATACGTTTATGCAAAAGCTGTACTTATCAACATCATGCTGCTTCAGCTAGTATCAGAGCATGCAAGAGGAACCTAATGTTAAATTTCCTCCTTTCCGCCGATTTCTGGAGGCATTACGTATTGAGTGGCAGAACTCAACGCCGCGCGTTTTGCCTTTGTATCAAGGAAGGGAAAAATATTAAATATTTCAGTTATACTTATAAGGTATTAAAATGTAGGGGAATATATACATATACCTATTACAAAGGATTTTGTCGATAAGGTCAGTGACCCGTCAAGCAATGCGAAATATTTAATAAGGAGCGAACAAAGCATTGTCAAATACATTCGCTTTTGGGATTATTTAACAGTTACGTTTTATTTATTATGTAAGTTGAATACACGGAAAGAATTATAATAATAATTATTTTTTAAAAATATAAATTATGAACCGAAATTCGAATATGAATATCACAAAGTAATAAAGAAAAAATTAAACAGAAAAAGTAATAAACGTTTGTTTTACTTTTGCATCGTAAAATTCACTTTTATAATTCTATCCCGCATATAGCAGGAAAGACAGAGGGAATCCAGTGCTAAGACACACCGTTCCCACTTTTCAAAAAATTTAGAGAAACTGCGTGTCAAATAACGGAACTCATCGCCGCGCTTTGTCCATGGAAAAATAACTAAATTTGCCTCTTAAATATATAGAAAAGGAGAGAATAGAGACGAAGAGGTAAATACCATGGCTAGTTTTGGTACAACATTATCTATTTTAAGTATTATTGTAACATAATATTAGCGACTGTGATCATCCTAAATATATTTTTTTGACACGCTACCTTCGTCAACCGCAATCACGGCGGTTTCGAAATTCACGTCGATCCCCGAATATTTGGTGTTTCTATTCGAATACACTTTGAGGTGCCTATGATTTCAAACTATACTAAAATCTATATATATAAAAGGACTTGTCCTCACTGACTGAGGTAAGACGCACGCACAGCTGTAACGGCTGATGGTAGAAACGTGAAATTTGAACAGATGTTTACTTTCGTAATCTGGACATCCACTAAGAAGGGATTTTGAAAAATCTTAACCCTAAAGGGGTGAACCAGGGGTTGAAAGTTTGTATGGAAAAAAAATTAAATCGACACCGATTCTTATAAAATTTGAAATTTGGATTTTTAAAAGTATTTAATTGAACACGTGTTTCATCGTTTTCTAGAATTCTTCCCCTAAGGGTGCATATAAGGGGTTGAAAGTTTGTATGGAAAAAACTTAAATCGCCACAGATTTTTATAAAATTTGAAATTTAGACTCTTAAACATATTTAATTGAACATGTATTTCATGGTTTCCTAGAATTCACCCCCTAAGGGTGCAAATAAGGGGATGAAAGTTTGTATGGAAAAATCTTTAAATCGCCACCGGTTTTTATAAAATTTGAAATTTAGACTCTTAAAAATATTTAATTCAACATATTTTTCATGGTTTATTAGAATTCACCCCTAAATGAGCTAGCGAAGCTGCGCGCGTCCGCTAGTTATAAATATACGTAAACGACTATAAAGATATCTATATAGATATCTAAGAAGTACCCTTCTAGATATTTAAAACAAAAGTTGTTTGTAAATATTTATGACCTAATGGTAATATATCATTATTTTCATTATAATTTTCCGTAATTGGGTAAAATGAAGGAAAGCCAACTAGGAATTTCCAGATATAAAACCACCCGGTGATTTGAATCTCAATGAAATCTCGTTCAATGCTTCTCGAAATGACTAGTAGTAGCTCTGATATTGGAAGCAATTCGGGTAATTCCTGATAGAAACAACATTTCATTACAAATAGCTAGGATAGTAACCTACTTTTAAGTGATTGATTTAAAAAATAAAATAAATTAATATATATGTATATACAATATATATGTAGGTACTAGTGTATGTAGGGACGTAATCAAATTATCGAGTTAAAAATAGTTAGCGAATTTTATCGGCTGAAATATTTTAACGAAATTAAAACGCTTGTATCAGCTCGTTTTTCATTTATAGTACTAAAACAAAACTCATACCGAGCTTTGTATACTTACATATACATAGATACATATACAAAGTAAATTTTATTTTTTCCTATAGGTACTTACAAAAACCGTTTTCAATAATTCTTGCGAATGAGAATCAGGTAATGTCACAATCAATTTAATTGTTCAGGTTATATGTAATCTAGGAATAAACAATGGCGAGATTTACGTTTGCGATCATCTTTGAGATAACAGTATATATAGAGATAGTACCCTCGTCAAACTAAGGGAACCGCAATAAGGGAGGTTTAGGAATCCATGTCGAATTCAACCACCCTTTGTCCTCTAATATAAGTACTTCTAAGTATCTGCCATTCTTCATAGCAAGGAAAATAATATTGCATTCTGCATGTGAATGTTTAATATTAAATTTATGGTTTGTATTTCATATTACTACAGCACCTGTTTGATATATATTTATTCGGGTATTTTATTGCGTTTGTAGAAACAATTTCTCTGAGATATCACAAGCCATAAAAATAGAACTGTTACGTTACTAAACATTAGCTAAATATCATAACATTTAAGACCTCTGGCCAAAGAAGTTTTCTAAATGTGAACTAAGGATATAATGTGTGATGGAAAGAATTATTGAGAATATACTTATACATGTTTTGATGTTCAAATATATATATATACTAGCAACCGCCAGCGGCTTCGCCCGCTTAAACTACACAATTATTAATTCAATATACTGAATTACTTTATGTTCTAATATTTCACGTTTGCAGCGCACTTAGTGATTAATAAAATGAACATGAACATTATGAACATTTCAATAACTTTGGTAGGGGAGAGCGGGGCTAAAAGTTACCGAGGTAAGTTGTTCCGATGGAAATAATTTCGCGGGGAAAAGTGATAGGAATATTTAGTAAACATATAGTGAAATGCAATGTGATAGCGCACCCATGGCTATCATATTGAACAATCCAGTGGCACCCGAAACCAATGGAATAGCACACGTGTGTCGCTGGTGCACGTTTGTAAATATTTTCGCATTTGATATTTTTGGTCTGTCTCACAAATTGTAACGATTAGCCTCGAGTATTTTAGTGTTTCTTTTACCTATATTATCTACTATTTCGGAACACTATTTGTAAATTATTTGTATTTTTCCTAATCTTATTTATATTAAATTTTTTTTCAACACGTGTTTTTGGGCTAGATGTTCCCTTTTTTTGGGGCATGTTGTGACCTCGGAAAAACTTTCGCTAATTCATTTGTACCAATAATGGGATGTAAATATTGTAATTTTTCATACTAAAAAGTATTGTAATTTAGTAACATGCGGACTTATGCTCGAAAATCAACTCGAGGTTATGAGGTTATATGAGTTGATGCAAAAAGCAGCGGATGTAGTTTTCAAAGATTGCAGTAATAAGATAAAAACTATTACCAAAGAATTACATATACATATTGAGCGCGAAAAGATAAAGCTATAAAATTTTTGTTTATTATTTTGGTTTAACAAAATCAAAATAAGTTTTATTTTATTTATAAATTATCGTTTACTTTTTAGTTCGTTGTTTTTCGCTTCAGTATTTTTTTGTTCAAAATTAATTCTTTTTACGATTTTAAGTGATAAGTAACCTTAAAAGGATACTTTTTAAATGAGTGTTGGTTGTGGTGGTAGTGGTTGATAACGAGTGGCATCTGTTGTGATATGTAAAACTTGACTCAATTAGGTAGGTATTATTTTTGTGGAAACTAACATTTTGGTATATTGACAAGAAAATACATAAAAAAATATTCTTTCCCTTTTTTGAAGTCGGTTGAAAATGAAAACATATTTTTTGAGGTTGGTTGAAAAGAAATGCAACGATGGGGAATCTTACTTCTGACAATAATTTTAACAAAGTTTTCCCTTGTAACTATTCCAGTATAATTAAAATTTAGCAAAATAAAAACAAATTTTCTCAATTTTGACCAAATTTTATAATCGGAACCTAACCAAACTTTCATCAAACTATCCTTGAAGTGTATCCTTTTAAATAAGAAAAAAATCATTGGAATCGGTTGGCGTGATATTGAGTTATTCGTCATTTTGTCGCACACGTACCAATACAAATTTAATACTTATGTGATTTTCTCATAGATAACATAGTCAAAAATAGAATTTAAAAAAATTGGTTCCCACATGGGAAGCACTACCTTTCAAATAAAAAAAAAACATCAAAATCGGTTCACCTAATCAAAAGTTATGAAGTAACATACTTACACAAAAAAAACAGTCGAATTGATAATCTTCTTTTCTTACAGAAGTCGGTTAAAAAAGATTTGCTTTTGCGCCTGGTGATTATTATGATACTGTTGATTATTCCTTAAATAAATAATCGAACAAAGCCAGTGGCTTTGTTCGATTATTTATTGTTTTTTATTGTGCAAATAATAGCTTTAAAAAATATGGTAACAATTTACCCCGGTCTGTTAACAACTTGCCCCAAATCGGGGTAAGTTGTTACTTTCCGACTTCAGTCACAAAAAAATTCATAATAAAAAAGTCTTACAAAGAATACCCCAAATTACTGTTTTAATTGCAAGTCTAGATATGTAAGTTGAATTTGATTACATTGTATAAATACTGAAATCAAGTATTCGTAGCAATATTTGAGGTTAAAAAAAAATCGGAACTTTTGACCCCGCTCTCCCCTACCATAAATTCAAATTCAAATTCAAAATATTCTTTATTCAAATAGGCAATTATTATAAGCACTTTTGAATCGTCGAATGAACATATGAACAAAAAGCTACCACCGGTTCGGAAGGCAGTTCTGCTGAGAAGAGCCGGCAAGAAACTCAACTCAACTCAACTCAAATTGTTATAAGAATTTTGAATGGTTTAAAAGAATGCAACCTACATTACCTACTATTTAAGATCAGTTATAAGATTTTTTTTGTAAATACATATATTAACGACTTTTTTAAAAGCGTATATTGCAAAATATACGCAAAGATATGGTTAATTTTTTATTATGGTTAATATTGCAAAGATATGGTAATTTTTTTTTTACTTTTTTTTACTTTCACCATATTTTAAAAAGAAATATAAGTAATAATTTGAACTATTCAAATAATTTACAATTGCATAAACAGACTTAAAGACGAAATAACTGGTCTTGACAGGGATTCATTCCTGATAGGGCTCTTATCACTTTTATGTAAATTTTTGTTATAGAGCATTATTAATTTAAACAAAAAAATGTTATTCTCATATACACCCAGTATCAACATGTTGGGCTTTAACGTTTCGAGTAACTATCAGTCAGTATCGCGATCATACGGAAAGCAAGAGCAAGTTGGTATCAAAGACACTGGGAGTCACCGGCACAGCGAGACATTACTTTACGTCAAGACACCGATTGGTAATGTAAAGAGCCCAAGATCGGCCTCATATGAAGTACTGTTCTCATCTCGAGGCATGCGCCCCAGTATCATTTGGAACCATATGTTTGCAGACAACTTAGAATCATTTGAATCGGTGAGCATCCAATATTCTGTAAAAGGCTTGACACTTTGGTTTTGCCAGCATCCATCATACCAGAAATTTTTGCATGATTCGCGATCGGAGACAAAAATTCTACTAAGTAGTTTTAAGGCTCTCTTATCGATATATTAATGGACCTAATTCTTAAGTTTTTATATCTTTACAATCAACTTCACGCTGTATCCAGCGCACAGTGGGGTGGGCCGAAGGAATCTAGAGCTAAGATACTCCGTTCCCTATTTTCCGCCGATTTCTGGAGGCATTGCGTATTAAGTGATGGAACTCAACGTCACGCTTTGCCTCGACACCAGAGCGAAGAAAAGAAAATATAAATTTAAATAAATATTTCATTTCCTCGAGTAGACATAAAACCTACAACCAGTGGCATATATTATAACACTTTCGTGCTTCTGCACCACGACTCGCCTCTTTATCTTTCTTTTTTCAGCTTCACGCACTGTACTCCGCACAGAGTATAGGCAAAGGGAACCAAGCGTTGAGACACTCTTTTCCCTACTTTCCACAAAATTTTTCAAGGCATTGCGTGTTGGGTGGCCGAACTTCACGCCTGTCTTTTGAATTGCTATTAATATACAATAATGCATTACCTCGAGTGGAAATCGAACGCACACCCTTGTGCCCCTGTGCCACGAAGGCCTATATTTTTCATGTGCAGATTTCGCTTTTATATCCTTTAATTATGTGTAGAATATTAAATACATTATATAGTTAACAGATGTTATAACTTATATCCTGAAAAACACACCCTTAGGGGTCGAATTTGGAAAAAAAAACCTGTTTCAAAATCCATGTCAAAATCTCATCTAGGGTAGCACGTAGACACTAAAATAATTCGTATGTAAAATTTGAGATTTTTGACCAGCACTTGTAATTACGAAATTGCATATACAATATCAACCCCAAAACTACATGCTTAGGTATCAAATTTAGCAAAATCTCGTCTTAGTTAACAACTACTTCCTATAAGTAACGCTCATGTAAAATTTTAGACTCCTAGCACTTATAGTTACGAAGTTTCATACAAACTATCAACCCTAAAAACAACCCTTTAGGGGTGGAATATTGGAAATTACCGTCTCCGTGTGTACTTACGTCCTATAGGTAACGTCCATAGAAAATTTGAGACTCCTAGCACTTATAGTAATGAAGTTTCATACAAACTACCAACCCTAAAAACAACCCTTTAGGGGTGGAATATTGGAAATTCGCGTCTCCGTGTGTACTTACATCTTATAAGTGACGTCCATGCAAAATTTGAGACTCCTAGCATTTGTAGTAAAGAAGTTTCATACAAAGTTTCAACCCCAAAAACAACCCCTTAGAAGTCGAATATTACAAATTCCCGTCTTAGCGAGCACCTACGTCCTATAAGTAACTCCTATGCAAAATTTGAGATTCCTGGCACATGTAGTTTCTGAGATTTCGTGATGAGTGAGTGACCTTTCGATTTTATATATATATAAATATAAAAATATTTTTATTTATATACTCGAATACGAACGTTCGCCAGCCGTCGTTTCCCTGGACGTCCGTGGAGATTATTGGTGCTCACCTGGTTACTGTTACTAACTGGCTTATATATTAAAAATGCTAAAGATATGAAGCATATTAATTGAATTTATTCGTATTAAATATGGCGGACTAAACATACTTGGAGTACTTAGGTTTGATGAAAATTCAAATGTAGGTCAGGCCAAAGGCAAATATATAAAAAATTTAGATAAGTGACAAAACAGTAAAATGTAAGCCTTTTCAGCGTAAGCTCTTTAAAACGTTATAAACGTTATATGGACAGTTTGTTTGCGTTGTAAAAAAAATATTTGTGTGACTTTTTTTTAAAGGATTAAAGGACTACACACTAAGTCGTAAAAATATTATTGACAGTTTCTATTTCGAAATTAAAATATCAATAAATAATAATTTAATTTCCCCGAGTGGGGATCGAACCCAAAACAGACGCGTTACAGTTACCCTTGTGCCCCTGCGCCATGCCGGCCTTTATCTATATATATAAAATCGAAAGGTCACTCACTAATCACGAAATCTCAGAAACTACATGTGCTAGGAATCTGAAATTTTGTATAGGAGTTATTTATAGGACGTAGGTGCTCGCTAAGACGGGAATTTTTAATATTCGACTTATAAGGGGTTGTTTTTGGGGTTGAAAGTTTGTATGAAATTTCGTTACTACAAATACTAGTCTCAAATTTTGCATGGACGTCGCTTATAGAAACAGAAATTAATAATAACGTAGTTCACGCAGGCGAAGCCGCGGGCGGGCCGCTAGTTTAAAATAAAGCTAATACAAATTAAATACGTAGTTATTCGAGATATAGTCAGAGCAATGCTCCCGCAAATGAGCTCCAAATAGCTAATAGATGAGATTGGTCCTCGGCGTATTTCCAATTGCCGACGCTAAATACCTGCTTTATTATTCGTATTTCGTTACTTATTTTATCTTTATAAAGACACTTTCAGAGAAATTATTTTTTTACATAATTTTGTTATTGTTTTTCCTTTATATAAGTCATAATGAAAATTAAAGATAATATCATTTAAAGGCGAAATTATGTGGAGGGTTTTTTTATGTGGAGTGGTTCTATGTTCGACAACTATATTTTTATGTGTCCATCGATTTGTTCATCATTAGTAAACCGGTTTTAAGAAGTTTTGTTTTATTTGAAAGAGAGACTTCCCTCTGGATCCCTTTGCCAAGTCAGAATCTGTTGATGAAATTCTGAGGAAATCTAGGAAAATCCTCAAATTTTATATGCATATATAATTTCTTATAGTACCTAATTATATTTAGTAGTAGTATTTATTCCTTGAAGTCATTATCTAATAACATTACTGTGCTGATGACAATGATAAAAAAACCAACTCCTCAACGATTAGAAGTATGTGATATATTTTTAATATTATAGGGATTTATATAATGGTAATAATGTACCATCCAGTCATTTGGGTGTCATTTCATACCTGCCCAGTTGTATTTTTGTACTTGCCCAAATAACATATATAATATGTAAAGATTAATAAATGAATTAAAAAGAGTTGGACTACTACTTGGAAGACCGATAGATGTTAAAACTATTTATTATCAATAATTTTTAACTTTTAACCGTCTCCAAACAGGAAGGAACTTGATGGTAGTGGTGGACAGTCCACAACCGTGCCGCAATGGTAACTTATCTATTTTCTTTTTTTCTATAAATTCAAATTCAAATTCAAAATATTCTTTATTCAAATAGGCAATTATTACAAGCACTTTTGAATCGTCGAATGAACATATGAACAAAAAGCTACCACCGGTTCGGAAGGCAGTTCAGCTGAGAAGAGCCGGCAAGAAACTCAACAGTTGCTCTTTTCAAAATCAATGGTACAATCTATTACATTAGGTGGCAGCTATCCTGCATTAGATTCAATAGACATTAATTCCATACATGCTTATCCTCTAAATATTCTTGAACAGTGTAATACTCTTTATTTGTTAGAATTTTTTTTACAGATTTTTTTAGATTTTTTTATATTACATGCGCAACAATATTATCTGTAAGTTTTGTTTTTTTTGTAAATATTCTATATAAGGGAAAAGTTTGAATCCCCCTGAGCTTGTACACCCTATCTTTATAAACGAAAACTTCTTTAAGACCACAAGTAGGTGGGTAGTTACGTTTTGTTGGAAACTCGATTTAAGTTAGGGTGCATAAAAAATATAATTATAACTACGACGTTAGAGCATATTCTAAAATGATTGTTATAAACGAGTAGATATAGCGATATTCGTGGGTTCAATTCCGAATCGAACTTACGAGTATAAATAGCAACTTATTAAGTAATATTACAATTTTCCTATTGAAGCCATAGTAAAAGTTCATTCAAAAGGTATTAATAATAATTAATAATAAATACAATTATTCCTTATGTAATTAAATTTTTTAGATGCATTGTACGTATTATGTAGATCAAATTTAGCTTTTACAGCATATCAATAAAATAGATATTTTTGAGGTCATCACAGTTTTAAACTACGTAAATAATAAAAATATATTTTATATATTTTATAAGCACGCTATATGTAACATCGAAAAATAAAGTATAGGTGGTTCTACGATACACAGTAGCTGTAAGAGCTGTTGAAAAATTTAATCCTGAATTTTTGCATTCCAACTTTTCCTTCTTCACATATTTACGTTCACCTCGTCGTGGCCTTTTTACTAATTGAGGATTTAGGAGCCGCAAAGTTTTATGAACTCTCTTTGTTTTCTCGCTGTGGTAAAAATTAGAATCCTCCATAAATAATTATAATTTTTTTTATTCTTACTTAGAATTTGTTTTGGAGAATTTTTTAAGAACACTACATGCTATCATAATATATTTTATAGCTTCTTGTATATCCCGCTATAAATGTAATAACAATTGCTTAAATAATTATGTATAATGAAAACAAGAGACTTGGAGAAAGTTTTTTTTTCTATTCTATTTATATTCTTAAGGCATCCTGCTGAGTAAAACTTTCACAATAGGAAACAGGAAATGGCCATAAAACCGCGTAAAACGAAACTGCTATAAAAGTCGCTCATTCTACTTGAGAATTAATAACGACAGCGATCTTACTAGATGCTTACATCTTACCTTCGCTTGAATAAAGTTATGTTTTTGCAATAGTTAAAAAATAAATATTCATCTACCTTCACGCTATATACCGCACACAGCACGGCATATACAAATAAATAATCTATACATCTAAAGTAAATACATTTTCTTACCGGGAACCTTTAATCAAATTTTCCATTATTAAAAAGCTTCCCAGTTGACAATTAGGGTGCGATGCCTCATTTATCTTTTTCGTGGCGGTGGATAAATGGCAAATTAGAAATTTAATCAAGCCATTGAAAACTTATGAAGATTGCCTATATTTAATTAACATCAATTATTAATTTAGTCGACAGTCGTGGGGCACGGGCACAAGCGTATGACAGTAAAGGTAACGGTTTCGATTCCCACTCGAGACAATGAAATATTGAATTTCTTTTTTTTTTATTTTAAAGCAATGCCTCCAGTATTCGGCTGAAAGTAGGGGGCAAAATGTCTTAACACTAGGCTCCCTCTGAATATCCTGCTACGTGGGGGATACAGTATGATTGTTTGACCTGAAAAAAGGAACTAATATTTTTGTATTATTATAGTATTTGCTATTATTGACATCGTCAAACCAGCCTATGGTTCATACCTAATATTTTCGTACCTACTTGCAAATATTATAAATACAAGCAGGATTACCATTTTAAAAATTGAACATTTTTGTATATAATTATAATAATTACATTGTATCCATTTCAGTCAGCGCTAGCTAAAAATAAAACATTCACCAGCCTACAATCCTGAAAACCGATAAATTGGGCGCGATAGAAACGTTTTAACATTAATTTTCCATTGTCTTTGTGAAAAAATCTTGTTCCATTTAATTTGTAATAAATTGTAATTTATCAAACATCAAAAAAACATATTAGAATTAAAAAATGCCGATAGAAAGACAATGTCGAATATAAATTTCTGGGCTAAAAACAAGCGTGAAAATGACATTGTAAATTGTACCCTGCTTTAATAATACCGAGTGATTCCCTTGTGACCAACCAGTTTATTAAAGCGGAAAGGTTGTATTAGCGAGGCATCGCTGATCTTTGGGCATCACTGAACACAGCTACGATTTAGCTTCGGTACAGACGTGTCATAAATAAAAACGTCTGCAACGCATCTTCCCGTGATAAATTGGTCCACGAACTTTACTGGAATCCAACAGTGATAATTGAAATTCGCTTTTGCCAAGTCTTCGTCTAAATCTGAGTTTCTGCATTATAAAGCAGAAGCTCAGGTCATACATCATCTCACCAGACCAAACTTTGGCGTCTAAACATTAGCTAGCACGATGAGCTCCATATACTGCGGTCGCGTAGGTCTATAATATAATTACTAGTAATTATTTAGAATTTATTACTTTCTGTATAACATATCGACTTCATTCACATGGTTACCTTCATCTTCTGTATTTAAACTATAAATTAAATATCAAATAAAAATGAAGATTAAGAAGTTAGGATTATAGGAAAATAATTTGTTACTTCACTTTACTAATATCTACTCTATACTAATCAAAATGTAATAAAACAAATTTAATAATAAAAAAAATATTTAAATACTTGTTATCACATTGTCGTCTAGGGTAGCTTTATCAGCTAGCATATATATAGCATAGCAGCAGTTAGACTCTTGACATCGGTAAGTATATACTATTAGGGAATACGGACTTTGCTCCTATAAAAAATATATTATTATTTGCTCCTAATATGTTCGTAGGCGCTTACAGCTTATTAAGATTTAGGGGTGTCTGGCAGGGAATTAAAACCATGCCAAGTGACTGGCAATTGACAGCGTAATTTTGTGTCCCTTTTTCCATTTTTCTTGATTTTTTTTTAATTTTCTTATGTGAATTTAATATCTTCTACATAAATGTCTGTAACTAAACCAGGAACCAATAAAAATAAATAATTAATAGTTCCCTACAGAGACAATATTCCGAAGCAAGTTATTGTAGATAAAACATTCATATTAATGAAAAAACCTTCAGTTACAAACAAATCTAATTCACTCGAAGCTTAAAAAATATCAAAAGTTAATTGAAAATATTTAACCCAAGCTAACTTTACAAAGATACGAAAAACAAAATCGAAATTTAACATACGTACCCATTACTTTGACCAATGGATCGTTTAATGAAATGATTTGCTGTCAGCAGTCTGTATTCTCATTTGGCGGCGACAACGTGAATTGAATAGGATACCGGGGAAATTCGTCTATTCGATGTTTTATTTCTTTTGATTACGTCCGGACGATTTCTACAGTAGATAACCGCGACAAATTGTTATGTAAAATGTCTGTTTTATTAATTAAAATACGTAATCACGCACAAGGGTGTGACTGTAACGCGACGGTTGTGGGTTCGATCCCCACTCGAGGAAGTGAAATATTTATTTACGTTTTTATTTCCATTTCTTCGCTCTGGTGTCGAGGCAAAGCGCGGTGTTGAGTTCTGCCACTCAACACGCAATGCCAGAATTCGGAAAAAGTGGGGAACGGAGTGTCTTAACACTAGGTTCCCTCTGCTTACCCTGCTGTGTGAAGTTGATTTTTTTTTAATCTCGGTGTTGATTATGGGTATCCTTTACATACATATCATTTTATTATTATAATAGGCTCTGGTTAGAATCAGAATAGGCATGTTTGACTGTAACTGGACATAATTAGCGATATTAAGCCGGATTTACACGTCGTCGATCGTTTTGAATCCAATCTCAGTCTATTAATATATTCTTATATGAGATATATTCTTGTGTGCTCGATTGGACCGGAACTTGACCAGAACAATAGTATGAATGCTCTCATTGCTTCTAGTATCAACATCTCTATCTATCTCTCTAACATTTACGTATTAAATTTTCGTCAATAGGTACATCTTAACCTTACAAACGAGGTAAATTGTGCCTTTTATGTGCATAGTCATTCATATGCTTTAATCAACTAACAATTAGCTTAATAATGGTGAAATAACCCAACTGCGATACATGAAAGTGCCGTCCATAATTCATATCAATTTTAGGTTACCTCGCATCAAAGGAGGACATGTCAAGAGCAAGTTAAATTAGGTACGGTGAGCACCTACGCAAAGCCGAAGCCGAAGCCGAAGATTTAGTTGGAACCTAATAACATTTACAAGTCGAAACTTATTAGTACACCTACCGTGAACAGACTCACAGCTTACCAAAGCTTTGTTGCATATATGTGATTTACATGATTACTTAGCGGTCGTACGGAAATTGCACATTATGCAAAATAGAATCAGCGTATAAACGCAACAGCTAGCAATAATACTGATAAAACTATGTTTAGAAGTGCATTATGTTTGCATGTTTAATAGAGGTGATTGATTGATTGATTAACGCGATAGGTTGCGTGTCGATTCCCACTTGGGGAAATTAAATATTTTATATTTTCTTTGTTCTTATCAAGGTAAAACCGCTATTAAAATCACAATGCCTCCAGAATTCGGTGGAAAATTGACGATGTGTGTATAATACCAAAATCTTCTTGTATAGAATGTTCCTAATTACTTCACCTTATATGTTTACTTTGTAGATTGCACTATTCTTTGTTTATATAGTTATAATAAAAACTATATAAATACTTTATTAATAGGTAGATACAATTTATAGGAAATTGGATATTAAATATTATATAGTAGGTCGACAAACACTATATTCTTTCGTTCTGCTTGCTCACCAATGCAGACAAAATGTCGCGGCCGTCTACTTTGTTACCGACCACAATACTCCTTTTTCCATTTATTTTATACTTTCCGTCTTCGCTACTACTTTATTTACTTATTTATTTATGCTTATTGAATTAACTCATATGGTTTATCTGTGCTAGAAAGAAATGCAAGTGTTGCATATAGCATAGGCATATCAATACAAAATATATAATAAAAAAATAGATACACCAATATACTTTAAAAGACAATATTTTATATATTATTTATTAATGTAGAACAATGTAGGTATTTATTTGTTTTTAAGCTTTTTTATGTGGACATAATGTTGCTATTACAAAAATGTGTTAGGTCGTCAGCACTCATAAATGTGTCGTGTAATGTTATAGGCTATAACAGTTAGGAACACCTGTTCAAAATCCCAGGAAAAATTTTAACAAAATTCTGTACAGTTCGCGATTATATGCCGAGCTCGTACGCTGCCTACTCGCGATATATATACGACTTGATAAATGACGTCATATATTTCATCTTTCTCCCTTCTATATTTTTTCAGTGGTCGTTTACAGGGATACTAATTAATCAATAGTATTATAAAGCAAAGACCAGACCCTACGTCTATTTGCGATACCATAACCGCACACACCTACGCAAAAGCTAATATTTAATAAAAATTATACCCAACTAAATAAACATTTTAAAATATTACTTACAAAATGTTCATTAATCTTGCTACTTAGATTTTAATATAGAGAATTTTATTATATTATTATGATCACATAATAATTTTATATATTTCATTATATAAAATTAGTCGATCAAATTTAACGAACGAAATTTAATTTAAAACAGCCGTCTACGCCGTATACAAAAAAAATCACGGAGTTCTTATTTAAATGTCACTAGTCAGAAGTATAAGAACTAGCCTCAATTTTCAGTTTTCCCCGGTGGCAAGTTTCTCATCTCATCTCTTCAGTTATTCTAGTTTATTGTTCATAGAGAAACCCTTTTCCTTCCCTTCTCACATTCCATCCTACAAGGGCTACAAGACATTCCCTTAATAGCAATATGCAAATAATTTTAAATATAATAGGAGTGAGCATTGAATTGGATATTCAATTCTCCTCCAATCAATTAATATACAGAGAGTGTCTCCACCACGCTACGGTGACATCAATATCATCATAGTACAACCTATTTTTTGTTAACGTGACAAATAACAAAAATATTAAAATGCAAGTACCTAGTTAAAAAAATTAATTATTTTTTTAAATAATTTTTTTTAAATTTATTTTATTAATTTTATTAAAAATTTCCATTATGAGAAATTTTAAATGAAATTTTATACCACGATATAAAAGTAATAATATAATACGTTTATTAAAAACTATATTGAAAGCTTAGTTGTAAATAAGTGTTCCGTAGTTCATTACTTTGGATATAACGTTTTGATTTTTGTCGTAGGTAGTTGCTGCTGCAGATGACTGCGTAGATGTCAATTTAGGTTTTTTTCTTACATTTGAATATTTTTCTTCCGAGTGTTCATATGTACAATTTGCAAAACCTCAGGACGGCCACGGGTCGATAAATATTAATTATCTGTGAAACGTCAAACGAGTAAATGACATTATGTAGTGATGTAGCGCTTTCTATAAAACATCGATTTTAATGTTAATCCGATTCAAATACTAAGAAGAAAAGAGATATAATTCGAAATGAAAAAAAGATTGATTGTAGTGTTTGGTATTCCATTCATTCAGTCTACCTACCTACTTACTATCTACTACTAGGCTAGGGATACAGTTGAAGTTACGTGGAATAAGTCATAAAAATAGATCAAAAGATATCTTTTATTTAGAAATATGTAAAGAAAGAATTTTATACAAAGCCAATGTAATCAATCACCAAAATCTTAAATTCATAATATAAAGTGATTGTATCCTTATAATTATAGTTATGTACATTAGTATGACCTACTAAATATATTTTTTAAACTTAATTATATCATTTATTTATCATAATATGATTTTTCAAGTTATACTTCTATTTATATATATAAGTTATAAGTTGTTTTGACTTATATGGAATAATCGCACGTTGAAACACTGCAAAATAGTTAAAATCTTAAAATCAATCTACAATTTTTAAGATACTATGGTGCATGCGAAGATATTTTTTTTACCTTAAACCATTCAGTTATTAGTTCACTTCAGTTTAAGAACTGAACGAAATAAACCTTAGTTTAGAGCGTTTGAGCGTGCCAATTAAGCACTAACAATGCCAAGATGAATGTGGTACAGTTAAAAAAACACTAATCTTTTTAAAGTAACTAATTTAAGTATTAAATTCAATCGTATTATAAATAAAAAATACTTTTCACACAAAATAAGCGTATCAAAGTAATCTTTCTTTTTGTAATAAATAAATAGATTATTTTTTATGAAAAGAATTTATAAAATATTAGGTTAATGTTAATATTTTCACTTTAATTTTTAGCCTTTTAGCAAAATATATCTTGATTTTGCTCTTGAATATCGATAACATGTACAAAAATCGAACAATTTATGTCAAATTGTCAAAACGGTACAGCCTTATCCTGTTGACAATTGACATGTATTTAATATTTTAGTTTGTAATTTTGTAAATAAATTTTAATCTTGTAAATGTATATAGTAAATGAAATTATTTTTAAAACGATTAGTATTATCGAGTCCTAATTGATTATAATGTGGAATGAACTACAGCTATCACCTCCTTTCTTCATGCTATATGTGAAACAAAACAAGCACCATATACTTATTACTGATTATATCAGAATATGGGAAATTTATCTATCAGATAAAGAATTATTACATTGTCTTATGGTATGTTTTCTAATAAAAAAAATAAATCATTGTTAAACAATAATATTTATTGTAACCATAATTTAACAAGAATCTCAGTTAGGTCTAGTATAAAAGTAAGATTCTAGTATTTGAAAGATTTTATATTAGCTTGACACTATATATGGAAGAGTAAGAAGAGGAAGTCTAGTGTTAAAACACTCCATTCTGCACTTTTATTTCAAATATGTGGCTAAAGTTCATGCCACACTTACAAGCCAATTGTTACCAGAGCAAGGACATGAACATTAATTAATGCATTCACCCTAATGGGTATTGACCTTTGCACCAAAACTGCTTCTTTCTTAGAGTTGGAAGATATAAAATGATATACATATTGCCACTGATGTTAGGTTATACTGTGCTTTCTGCACGGACAAAACAGCAAAATCAGCATAACAAGCTATTTAAAAAACAGACTAAATATGATAAAATTTAATATTTGAAGCATTTAATTTTTAAGAAAATTAAATTAGAAAACTTGAATCTTGTTTACAGGACAGTAATAGTATATTAGAAATGGAAGAAGCAGAAATTTTACAAAATGGTGTACAATTGTTAATGAATCCACAGGACCTTAAAAAAGTCAACATTACACATGATGGAGCCTGTCTTGTTATATCTATGACCTTATGTCGTGAATTTCCTTTTAAATTAAAACTAAATCTTGTAGAAGGTTCTAAAGAGTTGGTAAGCCTTTCTATTTATTATTTAAAAAAAGTCAATATCAGCGTCTGACCATTTACAGTATTACCTAGTAACACAATGCTTATTGTTTTTTAATAATATTAAAGTGAAGCCTTGCAGAGCCTGATTATAAATATTATTATGGGTTGGGTGGGTTGGAGAGCCTTGCAGAGCCTGATTATAAATATCATAATGGGTTAAAGTCCCACTTAGGGGAATGATTTTTTTTATTTTGTGTCCTGGTAAGAGACAGATCATGGTCCCTTTGCCCACTATGGTACGAAGGATTTATAAAAAAAATATACTTTAATTAATATAATTATCTTAGTTCTTCCAGAAAGTTGTACAGCCTGCGTTAAAAACAATACATGACTTAAAATCAAGTGAAAATGAACTACGTAAATTATTAACAAAAAAAGATGATGAAATTGATGAATATATAATGCAGAGTAGGAAAATTAGATACAGTAAGTGTAACTACTTATTTGTAGTAGGTATATTCCTTGAATTCTACACAGTAGGGAAAACTGAGGGAAACTGAGACCCTAGTATTAAGACACTCTGCCCCCATTTAAGACACTACTGATCCCCACTTTCTACCGATTTCTGAAGGCATTGCTGAGTCGAGTGGCGAAACTCAACCCTGCGCTTTGCTTCGTTACCAGTGATTCCAACTCGCACTTGACTGGTTTTATGGTACATTGTTTTATAATACAGAGTGATTGGGATAAAGTCTGAAGCTGATTTAGATATATACATTATATGTACATTCATGTACATAAACTAATAACTAATAATATGTTAATATTAAAATATTCACTTATATATGAAATATATTATTTCCAGCTTCATTACCGAAATACAATGATGAAATGCACATGAAAAAACATTCTGAGTATGGTACAAATTTTGTTATGGGAGAAATACCAAGCACTCTACTTAAAAAAACAGTAAATATATTCAAAGAAAATGATATGTGAGTATATTAAATAAGTGATAAAGTTAACAGTTTTCTTGAAAGCCATTGGGTTTTATTGTCTGATTAAACATAATGTGGGTTTGGTTCTCACTTGAAGGAAATTAATATTTTTTTATTTTGTGTTATATATAAAAAAAATATTTAAAACTTCTGTAAATTTGCAATGTGACTGATTAATTATCCTGATGTGGATGTTCGCGGGCGACGGGTGACTTTCTTTTAATATTCAACTTATTTTTCACCATCTCCTATCCAGTCTTCGGATATCATGACCCTTCAGGCGTTGCCTATAACTGATTTACTAGCAAACATAACAAATTCTTTTTAAAGCATAAAAAGATTATAGAGTCTTTTGAGTTTTCTCAATCTTTTTCTCTTTAATTAATTATACTTATGTACTTATTACAGAGAAGATACAAATGTGAAAATTCCCATAAAAACTGAGCCAGAGTCGCAAGAAATAACAATAGATCAACCTCCAATAAACAGTTTGATTCAGTTAAAGCAAGAATGTATAAAAAATGAATTACCAAAACCGAAAAAGAGAAGGCAAATTAATTTATGAACATATTATTATATGAATTATAATCTAAATATTTTACTTATGGATTTTTTTGGAATAATATCTGGTCTGAAAAGAATATTGATATGTACATATATGTATGGTTGCATGAGCTAATCTCAGGAATTTGAAATTATTTAAAAATATAATTTTTGTAGTCCATTTAAAGAATATAATATAGCCTTCTCCTTTAAATGAACTAAGTACCTATACATATACCTATATTACACTACGTTATTATATGAATTATAATGTAAATATTAAATTTATGGATTTTTGTGTTGGAAATATAACATATGGATTATTAATTAATATGAGGATTACTGTTTTTTATCTATATCTAATGATATTATAAAACTGAAGATTTTCTTTGGTTGTATGCACTAAACTAATAAAATATTTTGGTCCTTTAGCTCACAGGAACTTTGAATTTATAAATATTTTTAACAAAATCCATTTATAGAGGGTATAAGCTATATTATATAACTTTAACAATTTCCACCAAGACTACTGCATTTGTGGTCAGAGCGATCATGGGCACTTAGAAAATATTATTAGCTACTTTTTATTTAAATTTAGTGTTACATTAGTAACAGTTTTCTTTTTCAAAATCGGTAAAGGCATCTTAAATGAAATAAAAACACATTGTAATAAAATTTTATTAGTAATACATAGAGCTAATTCAGTTGTGCCTCTCAAAAATGTCACAATAATGTAATATATTGGAGTTAATATTATAATTAATGTATGTCATTAGTAAAAAATGATTAAATTGAATTCAATACAGATTGGATTGTTCTATCAGTAGTCTTTGATTCTTCTTACTTACCTTGTGCAAATATTAATAGAAATAAAATGTTTTAATCATATATTATTATATATTTATAATGCTATGAAATTATGTTTTTATTTATTTTATGGTTTAAAAAGGTTTAAAGCTTTACAGTTAAATATATAGGCCTTCTCATTATATATTTTTTAATATTTTTAATTTTAGCTATAATTTTAAATTCAATAATGTTTTCACATGTAACATTATGTTAAGATACTTAAATGTTTGTTTACCAAGAAGCCAATATATGAAAACTTTTTTTTCTCTATAACTGGATTTTTTACTCCAATTCTATCACATTATATGCAACTCAATCCATATTATATTGTAACAAACATTTCTACGTTAAGAAGTTTAAAACTTTATCAAGTAAATTCGTAAGTGTGCCTAATTTTGAGTTATGCACATTATTATATATTTGGTGAGCAATGCGTCGTAGGCATTAAAAGCCAGTATTATGGCGTTATACATATGCCAAAGTTTTTAGCTTCATCCCTTTATAGCAGGATAAGCAAAGGGAAGCTACTGAAAAGACACTCCGTTCTTCACTTTTCGGCCAACCTGCGTGACAATGCATGATAAATGGCAGTATCTAACGCCGCCATTTTCTTGTTACCACAGCCAGGAAATAAAAATAATTTATTCCCCCCGAGTAGGAATCGAACCCACCACTTTCGCGTTTACAGGCAAAGGATGTGCCGCTGGGCCACGATAGCCAATATAGTTTAAATTTTCATACCTAATACAGATGTTATTAACAGATATTTTTTTATTTTCTTTTAGACTAAATCCTAATTATTTATCAAAATGTATGTGACAATTGTAATGACCTTTTATAATTTGTCTAATAATAAATTTAACTAAAGACATAGATAGTCAATATGGTACAGTACGGTCAACGAATCGTGGCCGTCCTGAAATTAGCATTAAATGGCTGCGCTGTTTTTATTTAACGATTTTTGTTACTTATTATTTTATTACCGAAAGAACGATCACAAAAGTTCTATAAACCCAACTTTAGGGCAGAAAGACTCGTTGACTGTACTGTAACTATTAAAGGTGTATTTTTACTTCGTTTGATTTTTTAATTGTATTTAATATTTTATAGTCTATTACGCCTATTGATGTAAGTAAAATAGTAAAGAATTTGACAGTTAATACACGCAAGGAGCACACATGTATATGCAAAAAGCGTGCACACAGTCTCTATTGACTGACCAGAATTTCAAAATTATTTTTATGAAATATATTTATTATAACTTTTTTTTAACATTTTTAAAGTGTTATCCCACACCTAAGAAAAAGTATAATTATAATTGGTTAGAATCAACAAAGACGACATTGCTTTTAATTTACAGAGAGGATGTGTGCAAAAGGTAAATGGTGCCTTCTTCATATTAAAAGCAATGTGACGGTTTTAAAACTTAGTACAACAATAACAAATTAATGAAATTAATTAATTTTGCATTTAGAAATTAATTTCGAAATTCCGGTCGGAATATCACATCTACTATATTGAAATAGTTTAATAATCTACTGTAAGTTTACTTTTATCTATAAAAATCACGGTTTATAATAAATGTTACTAGCAAATGTTTTACTACAAAATTGTTTTTTTTTTCACTATTTTGACATAAAAGCTTATCTAGAGCAATGCACAATGCAACAGACGCTGTCATAAGATTAACACGTACACAATAATAGATAAACAGAAGTGATCGAAGCTTTTTAAATAAAAGATGATTATAATATAACTAAATGAAAAATATAAACTCATTTTACTATAGGCACTTTACATTCCTGTATTATAAAAAAATAAAAAATTTCACATAATTGAATAACTCAATTATGCTTTTTCAAATATCTGACTATTAAAATAACTAATTAACATAACCTATTAAAATAACATTAAGATAAAAAAAGAAATAAATTTCAAATTACTAAAATATAATAGGGTGATAAAGTAAAATTAGTCCTAAAAATCTGAATAGGTATGTCAATTTGTTTTCGTCTGTTGCATGATTGCATTTCTCATAGAATATAAGCTTTGCTTTTTCATATAGGTAATAATTATTAGGCTAACAGCTACATTTTGACACGTCCGTTTCAGATTCAGATGCTTTTATTACGTTATCCCTTTCCTTCAATTCGAATGCGTCAGCCTGAAAAAAAAAATAGAAATTTATAATTGTCTATGTTTCATTTTGAAACAGTTTGTTTACAAACAGAACAAACAAAAAATGTAGTTTAGTATAAAAAACAAAGTAAATAAATATGCAAAGAGGATGTGGAACTAAAAAGTATAACATCCGGATATTAAAAATGTGTCAACAACAAAAAATCGTACAGATGTCTGGCAAATTGAGATTTTTGCGTATCGAATTTACCATGCACTTGAACACCCAAACTGACACTTGGGATGTGTCCGCGGCACATTCATCCGGTAACACAATGCCTTTGAGAAAGTTCAACCGCACGTGAAACGTCCGTTTTAGGGCCGGAAAATCAAGATTTATCGTACCATATGCCCGACATTTGTATTTTTTTACTCAAATTTAAGGAATCAAAACAATCTGTCTTCCTCTGTTTTTTTAGCGTAGTAGAGTATTTTTTGCAAGTTCTTAAGGCAACAGTTTAAAAACCTGTTAGCTTAGGTACTATGTTTTAACCCTAGAATCAATACCTGAACAGATATTAGGTATATGTAATTATACTATGTTCCTTAAATAAATATACTTATCTTATGTTCATTCATAAAACATTAAACGCATATTTATTGATATAGGTACCTAAATATGTAATAAGGTAATATTTTTACTAAGGAGATCTTTCACGCTCCGATGGTCATGTTTTCCAAATATAGTATTATATGTCATACCAACTTATTTTAATATTTCTTTATAATATAAATTTGATAAAATAAGGCACTATTAAACGTACCTTATTTTCTCGATATTCTCTTATCTTTCTGGCTAAAGTCAAAAAAGCTTCCTCAATATTTATGTTGCTTTTGCAGGATACCTCGAAAAATGGCATATCGAAGTCATCAGCAATCTGAAAACCATCAACATCATCTCTTATCAACATTGTATGTATAACAATTTAAATAATCTTTTATACCTTATATTCTAGAAATTAGGGGTTCACATTGTTGAGCTAACTCAATTACTCGGAAATGGCTCGAAAATAATTTCGTTATTAAAGATTAAATTTAAATGTAACATTAGGTTCTGACTTCCCTGCTATATGCGTAATTTGCTTACCTTTTGTCCTCTCTCCTTTGGAACAGCGCGGTGGTTCTCGTGTACATCGCATTTATTACCTACAAGAACTTTTATAACATCTGGGGAAGCGTACTGTAAATAAAATCAATATTTTAAACAATAATTTTATAAAAAAACCGGTTAAATGCGAGTCGTGCCAAATTTCACGCAAAATGAAACAAAATCGATGCATAAATTTTCGTATCTTTTGATTGCGATGATTTAGAAGCTGTGCTTTAAAGGACCTTAGAATATATGTTAATAATTTCAGCTTGATAACTCCATGCGATCTTGAGATAAATGATCTTGACAGACGGACAAGCGGACAACAAACTGATTCTATAAGGGTTCCGTTTTTACCTTTTAAGTCACGAAACCCTAAAAGAGCCAACTTATTTTATAAGATAATTCACTTACTTCTTGAATATTTCTCAACCAATAAGACAAATGGTTAAATGATTCCAAATTAGTGATATCGTACATAAGTATAATTCCCATAGCACCTCTGTAGTAAGCTGTTGTTAAAGTTCTAAACCTCTCCTGACCCGCCGTATCCCATATTTGAAGTTTGATGGGCACCCCGTCTAAATTTATTATCTTTTGTTTAAAATCTATACCTGTAAAATATAAATAAACATTAAAATAACTGTTAGATCTAAGACAGTCGAAGAAATAACTATACAATAAGAGCAAGCAAGACGTGATTCACAAACAAAGGATCCTCTCTAAGGTAAATAAATATATTGAACTATATATTTACATTATATACGTTGTCAATTTTACACCATAACAATCTATACATGTACCTACATGAAAATGAACCATCTATTTTCTACACCTACCTATTTTTAAATTACCTAGTGAAAATAACTATAGGCCATAACTAAGTATTTTTATATATGTTTCTATTCAGCCTGATACATGTTAATAATAATTACTGAACAAATATACCAAGGTAATAGACTTCTTAATATTTATATAAATAAGTATATAAGGACTGCAACGAACTGCAACGACTTGGAAATGATTAAAGGCATAACGGATTTCTTTGTTCGCTTGGAACGTGAAACTTAACCTAACTTACCATTAAGTATAACAACGAAGCAAAATAAAATCTCATCAAATTTGATGGAAATAACTTTAAAACTAAAAATAAATAATCCACTCACCTATCGTTGATATGTATATATCGTAATATCTTTCATCACAATATCTGTGAACGATACAAGTTTTTCCCACATTGGAATCACCTAAAACTAATAACTTATACGTAGCAGAAAAATCTAAAGCCATATTTTTTGTTTACTTTGTTTCTAATACGCGGGTGTTAGCCCAAAACATGGGTCGAACTGTCAAATTGAGAAAAATCAATGACGGCAAGAGCGCATGTGCAGGGTCCCCCTTGTCTCTTAACAGAACAGAAAGTAATATACGGTATTACCCCCAGAGACCTGAGTTTTCCTTGCAACGTCTATACCTACTATGCCGATGCAGACAGCGTAGCGGGCGGTGTCGGTTATAGCATTTTTGTGCGCCATTCTAATTATAGTAATACTTTAGAAGGTTTCAAGTAAGCGAAGTGTAACGAAAACATTCGGCAAAGTATTTTGAATTGTAAATATATGTAGTTTTAATTGTTTTTGTTTAAAAGTACTTTAAGTAAGACATAAACATACAAAATATTATGCATTTAAAGAAATGGATTACTGTCACCTACTTGGCGCTATATTTATGGCCTATAAACAAGGATATAAGATAAAAAAAAAAGTAAAAATAATTCGGCATTAAAATAATTCCGCCATTTTGACTGAATAAGTTTATTATGAAGTTGCCACAAGTATAAAGCACAAGAAATAATTACAATTACCCTGGCCCCTGGCTAGATCGCGTATCACAGGGTTGAGTTGGAACCTTCCGGGTGTCGTGGGTGTTGTACCTGCATTAAGAGTTCCATTTATTTTATTTAAATCCCGCATATCTGACTGCCACATCTCGGTGGCCCCTGTACTATGTAAATGGCTTATGTTCTGTATTAATGCGCCCACTTGGCTCAGGTGAGATCAGTTATCGCCCTTTGTTTGGCCACTGCTTGTATTACATTTTTATTCTATTTTTTGAGTTCAAGGTTGAATTTTATCTTTATAGGGGTAATAACTTAAAGATTTAATTCTCGAGGCCGCATTGGCGTTTGGGCGCAAGTGTGTGATTGTAACGTAACGGTTGTGGGATTCGTTTGCCACTCGAGGAAATGAAATATTTATTTGAATTTATATTTTTATTTCTTCGCTGTGATATTAAGGCAAAGCGCAGCGGTGAGATCCGCCATTTAACACGCAATGCCTCCATAATTCGGCGGAATTAGTCGGATTAGGTTCCTGTAGGTGAATCTGTAGTATTGACGTAAAGAAGACGTTTCTAATTGTTGATAGTAAATATAATCAAACAATAAACCTCAAATAAATAAACCTATAACACACAAATACAATACATAAATATTTCCACCAGGTACCCTTCATATAGAAAATTCCAATTTCCAAGTAATACCTCAAGTGGGTGCCCATTCACTTGACGTTCCGGGTCACACGGTAGCACTAGGCTATGGCTAAGTCAGGAAGAGTACAGCTTCATTTGTCAAAGAACCGCAAGCTGGCTGCCGGCGCGGCTTGATGTATTGTAAATAGCTGCAATTTTGACGCTCGCGTTCCGTCTGCCATTTACGGCTTGGTCTTCTGATTTGAGTACCTTTAATTTTGCGGTACCTGGATGATGAATGTCTTTTTATTACAAAATACATTTGTATTGTCTAGTAATTTTACTATAGAACAATATGTAAAACGTAATAACTTAAGTAGGTACCTATAGGCTATATTATAAATTTTTATGTATTTTTTTAGATTCACGCTCTATCCCGCAGTTACTAGGATAGGCAGAGGGAAACTGGCAAACTAGTGTTAAGACACTCTGTTTCCATTAAACTCATAGTACCTAAATCCAAAATTGAGGTTAATCTATATATTTTTTTATTACCCATAAACCCTACAATTAATCTATAATTTTTTTACTACCCACAAATCTTACAACTAATCTATAATTTATATTTCACCAATAAAACAAATTGAGGTCATTGAACAAAAAATATTTAAGTAGGTACATAAATTAATCAAAACATTCATTTAAAATATGCGCGGAACTTAAGATGTCAGAGGTGGAATGTATAATTGAATATTACATAATACGTAGGTGACAGTAAGTTATAGTAATATGACAGTTTCACCTTATTAATTTAATTAATCTTATAAATTACTATTAAATAACATGAAAGAAACTTTATAAGTGATAATTATAAATAATTCGAATGATTACATGTCGTAATCATTATTAATTCCAAATGGTTTTAAATACCAGATAAAAATTATACAATAACTCCAAGTTCAAATAATATTAGATTTTATTAGATTAGTAGGTATTATACGATAATTCCTTTATTAAATTTTCATACATGTAAAATAAAAATTAAATTATTAAGTGAACTATACAATACAAACATTTTTCAATTCAAAGTAGTAGTTCTGAGATTCGAAACCTGAGCCCTGAACAATCCATGTGTTCAAGAAATAAAAAAATCGCCCCCAATTTTAATATAGCAAAAATTATTACAATATTCGTATTTGTCAACTTGTCATTTCATACAAAATGAGTGCATATTCTAAGCACAAGTTTAAGTATATGAAGGTTTCTACTTTTATAAGATGTACTCGTTGACCTATAATCCTGAAATTAATATGGAACCCTCGCTGGGCGAGCCCGACTCGCACTTGACTGGTTTTATTAAAATTAGCAAGCGATACGACAATTACTAATACCTACTTAGTGGCAATCGCTGTCACAACGATGCAATTCCAGATTATAAGTGAATAATTGGTTTCCGCCATTAAATATACAACTCAAAGAGTACAGTGATTCCTCTCTTATATTATATCAAGAGAATTTCTATGAATTATTTGTACTTTACATGTATATGGAGAGAAGGCCATTAATAATACTTAGGTTGCTGTATTTATTATCCAACCATGTCATTTTATCATTTAGTACCAACACTATAAAATTAAATAAGCTTGAATTTTAAACATTTACTTACTCGTAATGATTAACTGTCGAATATCAATTAATTAATTTTTCCAATCGTGACAAGTGCGACCTTGTTAAAATTTGAGATAAATAAAAAAAATAAATGTGAGAGACATTTCGTTAAAGAGATAACAAAGTTTCTTATTGTATAAATATATAGTGTTTTTTTTATAATTAGTGGCTGCCCGCAATTTTCTTTGCGTGGACTTCATGGTCATTTCGATACTACTTACGTTCCCCTACTTCCCTTTATCATTAAAATTTTGAGCTAAATTTTATTTAACATTGCTCAACTTAACGCCACATTTGTGCAATGGCATTAATTTTCAATAATTTTTATTTGTCAACGAAAACTGCCAATCATACAGAAGCAGAAAAAGCAATCTTAAATTTTAGGTGGTCTATAATTTTTTTTTTCTTTTTATGGAAAAAGGATAAGGCAGACGAGCATTCGGGTCACCTGATGGTGATCACCGCCGCCCAAGACCCCGTGCAACACCAGAGGAGCTACAGGTGCACTGCCGGCCTTTGAGGTGGAGATAGATGCGCTTTTTAAAGGTATCCATATCTAAGGTGGTCTATAATGTTTCAGATGTGTAATTTTTTAAAATTGTCAAATAAAACAATTATGATTCATCATCAGATATTTGAGGCCCTCGTGGCGCGTCACAAGGGTGTGATTGTAACGCGACGGTTGTAGGTTCAATCCCCACTCGTAGAAGTAAAATATTTATTTACATTTATATTTTCATTTCGCCACTCTGGTGTCCTTTCTGTGTGCGGGATACTGCGTGAAGCTGAAAATAAAAACAGATGTTTTATTAAGTAGCATTTCATTATTTCTACTCGTTTAGCTAGACTTCTATAGTGTAACATCTGTGCGAGCCTTGTGCGTGTTGATAGAAAAAATAAAGTACAGTAAAAAATCCGTACATCATCATTGTTACCAGAGCAAAAACATGATGACATTGAAATATTAATAAATAATACATTATTCACCATGAGGGGGAATCGAACCCACAACCGACGCGTTTACAGTAACACGCTTGTGCCACTGTATCACGTCTGCCTCTAAAGATAACGTGTTTACTATAAACTTATACTGAAGTATAAGTTTATAGTAAATTCAAAATATATAAGTAACAGAGGCAAGTAGAAATATCTACTATTAGTACTATTGGGTACCATAGGCCGTTAACCTTCAAAAACGAATCGTTCTATAATGACTAAACACATTGCACTGCAATCGTCATCGATTCAGTTTCTTTATCTCCTAAACTATCACTTTCGGACGCCAAGTAGTCTATTGTTTACGATATAATCATTTTTATTTAATGAGACCGTAGATTCGAAAGATAGTTGGTTATGTAAGCGGCACCTACGGAAAAAAGTTGAGCAATTTCTTTGAACTATGATTGGTTCGAATTTAATAATATTATTGGCTACTTTCCTCATTTCTATTTTCTATTTTTATTTCATAAATGTTCTACATTATGGGGAATTTAAAAAGGGAAATATATAAATGGAGCATTTTTTTCATGGAAAAACAAAGGGAAACTATATACTAGAATATTTAAATATTATTAATTTTGGACTTTGTCATGGTGTTGGCAAATTTGAACTTAAAAATAACATACGAAATATCACACAATCCAACTAAAAAACGACGGCGACGTTAATATCTTTAGTATGTACAGGTAAAAGTAATTTATATTCATTAACTATCCATATAGGCTTATTTAAATAATTACATTTACCATACAATTGATATTAATATCTCATATAGTATTCATTTATTAAATAAAGAAGTAATATCGTATGACACTGATTAATTTGTGCGATATGTATGTATGAGAACGTGTGGAGGCGTCGGCGTGCGGTTAGTGCTTCTCTTGTTTGATGGAGAATGTGTGAGCAGTGGAGGCCGACTGGCTGAGGTCAGTCCGAGTTCGAGTTCCGGGAATGCGTGTGACAAGCACGTGTATTGTTCGCAAATTGTAAAACGCAAGGTCCCGTGTAAATGTCAGTTTGGTCTGCGCCGGCGCCGGTCTGTCGTCGAAAACATTGCTTTTCGAGCCGAGAGATTGCTTCAAATCCGGTCTTATTTTTTTTTATTACTTCATTTATAATTATTTTAGCCTTTTAAAGAACAATGTTCGTAAAATTGAGTAATTAATTATTAGGTTATTAATAATTGAATGTAACGAAAGATTTGGTATCTTAACTTATTTATATAGGACTTTCCTATAAATCACCTTATAATGAATGTAGCTTATCTACGCTACTAACGTTAATGTAATAGCAGCGAAAACGATTACAAATCAGTGAAATATGGTTTTAGAAAATAAGATCATTGTATATTTCCCGAGGAATATATTAATCTTCTGGACGTTTGCAAAACCTTAGCAATAATATAGAAGTTTTGTGCTGAATTTCTAAGCTCTATTAAGATTAATAATTAGAGATCTACCATTTATCATGTTCTTATTATTTACGGTAACTAGCATTTAAATGGTTAAATAGGTAATATGTCAAAGTCAATCTGAATAGGGTGTAATGAACTGACACAACAACACACATTGAATATTAAGTCTCCCCACGCACTACAATTTCTGCATGAACTCAATTTTTAATATTTTGAATTTAAAATTAAAAAAAAAAATGAAAAATCCTCCTGGTATAACTGGCCCAAAATGTAAAATCCTTAGAGAGTTTATTGTAATTGTACCTATTTAGAATTCGGTCCGGATACACTCTACTTAAATAAGTTGAAATATTTAATGACAATCTGTTCCATTTAGTAGTAGTACCCTCTAGCGGTACCATCAGTAGAAGATGTACATCATATTTTAGTGGAATGTGCGCGGAGACACGTAGTGAAGTCTTGTGAAGCACATTTTGTAAAAACTAATTTAAATCTTAGAAATGTTAGTGGATTTTACACTATACTTGCTAATTCTATTACAATAGATGTTAAATTACTTTTTAATGAAATGATCAAGACGTGCAGTTTTTTTGTGATATGATGATATCACAAAAAAACTCCCCCATCGCATCGGTCTAGCATAATTTTTAAAGAATAAAAATCTTTAAATTTTCTAGGATAAAAAAAATACTTGCTAATTATACCATATCAAAATGTTACAATATACATACATATGTTTCACATGTATATTTGAAAGTTGTCATCAATTCTAGATAATTAAATTTATATTATGATAAGTATGGTAAGACATGTAGTACACGTAACGGTTGTAACTGCAGTAAACAGCCCGGTGCCAGTATTTTATCAAAATTAAATCAAAATATGTTTTTAGTCTCGTATAACTAGTTTAAAATATAATTGCCTTAGATTACTGTCTGTGAACTTTTAAATACAAATAATTACGAGAATAAATGGAACATTTTAACCGGATTTTAATATAGATGTCAATATGTTTCACAATTTAATGTAAAAACGGAAAAAATAGTATAATTATGTAGTTTTCAATACACCGCGTCTGTCGTTACTAGTATAACAATAAAAACGATAAAATATGATATTAAAAAAATACAGTTAATTGATTTTTATTACTTACAGCACGCGAGACTCGTAAATGTGTATTGATTTTTTGCAATCTATCCTCAAATGGGTGTATCCATGAAATGTCTTTATATGGCTTACGTATTAATATATTAATTAATGTGAATGATAAGCGCAGCCAGACAATGTAGAGTACATATATAATTTAATATCTATATATATAAAATCGAAAGGTCACTCACTCATCACGAAATCTGAGAAACTACATGTGCTAGGAATCTCAAATTTTCAATATTACTTATTTATAGGACGTCGGTGCTCGCTAAGACGGGAATTTGCAATATTCGACTTCTAAGGGGTTGTTTTTGGGGTTGAAAGTTTTTTTGAAACTTCGTTACTATAAATGCTAGGAGTCTCAAATTTTGCATGGACGTCACTTATAGGACGTAGGTACTCATGGAGACAAAAATTAATAATAACGTAGTTCACGCAGGCGAAGCCGCGGGCGGGCCACTAGTATATATATACGAGGTGTGTTCAAAAAGTAAGGTGACTTTGTATTTTTAAGAAAAAATATTTATTTATTTATCAATATTTATGTTGTCCCCTTCAAAGTAATCCCCCTCAGATACAATACACTTATGCCAACGGTTTTTCCAATCGTCAAAGCACTTCTCATAAGCACTTTTCGGTATAGCCTTGAGCTCTTCCAGCGATGCAGTCTTTATCTCTTCAATCGTTGCAAATCTCCGTCCTTTCATAGGTCTCTTAGTTAGTTTTGGTCTCTTAGTTTTGGGAACAAGAAAAAGTCACATGGGGCCAAATCCGGTGAATATGGTGGCTGAGGCATGATTGTGGTGTTGTTTTTGGCCAAAAAATCTCTCACCAGCAAAGATGAGTGAGCAGGGGCATTTTAGCAATTTCGGAACAAACTTCGCTGACACACGTCTCATGCCCAAAACGTTAGAAAAAATTTCATGGCACGAGCCAAGCGATATACCAACATCCTCAGCAACTTCTCTGATAGTGATTCGACGATTTTCCAGAACAATTTTCTTCACTGCTTGAACGTTTTCATCAGTTGTTGACGTGCTTGGGCGTTCAGAGCGAGGCTCGTCATTGGCATCTTCCCGGCCATCTTGGAAGAGTTTGTACCACTTGTAAACATTTTTTTTACTCAGAACAGTTTCACCGTATGCCACTGTCAACATTTTAAGTGTTTCGGAGCACATTATTTTATTTTTTACACAAAATTTGATGCAAATCCTTTGATCCATATTTTTCGATAGCAAGAAATCGCCGAGCACGCAAAACACTTGTAACCTTTACGCCTCTCCCAACCAAACAAAAAATGCTATACACTTGAAACTTGGTACAGATGTTCGGGAAGAGTGTACCAACATAACAAAATAAAAAAATCGATAATCGAAAGTACGTTGCCCGCCAAATTTGAAAAGTCACCTTACTTTTTGAACACACCTCGTATATATAATTTAATAGAATTTGATATAATTTAATATAATAAAGAATCAATATAATATACAGGCCAATGTGGGACTGTAAGCGCGACAGGTTGTGGATTCGACTCCCACTCGAGGAATTGAAATATATAATCATTATTTTTCGCTTTGATGTCGAAGCAAAGGGCGGCGTTGAGTTCCGCCACTCAACAATAATTCCAGAATTCGACGGTGGCATAGGTTCCATAATAAAGCGTTAAACTGGAAAAACAATATAGTATTGTATGGTATTACGTTTCTACAACTTTACGGAAACGAGAGGTTACGATACAAAGTTTTTCTCTAAGCCTTTGACCCATCGTTAAATCACAATGAGAAAGTGTATTTTACAATTACAACTTAGAACAAAAGTTACTTTTCCTATAGATTTACCATTGACAGTTTCACATATATTTTATATTTCTGCAAATAAATTTCCTTTGTTGAATATTTATATTTATATGTTTTGTAGAAATTTATGCAAATAATTATTATTGTTACTTAGGGCTTTAATATTATATAACGATTGTTATGCGTTGTGTATATTATTATAATATTATTTAATTCATCTTTTAATGGCTACGGATATAACTAAATAAACATTCAATATCATTCAGAATCTATATAAGGTTTTATTTAAAAAAAAAACAATATAAACAGAAATTGACATAAAACAATTTAAAACACAATACATTTGGTAAGATCTATTTCTAGTAACATCATAAAAGTTATTTTTTTATATATTTATTTTCTAAGTTCCCATAAAGAGAATGACACATATATATTCGTATCATATATATAACATATATATAAAAGTTTCTCGTTTCATACAACTAATTCGCTCCTTTCTTGTTATCTTGTAATGTAATGATATGTTATTTTTGCTCGTACCGAGTGCGGCAGTAAAATGGTACCATTTATAGTGACAGGTACCTTTTTCTACATAATCTAGATGCTCCGTGAAATATGGTGACGGTATGGTCACGACAATTGACTGTGGTATAAAACGGTATTATATATTTTATTTTCGTTTTATTAAAATAGAATGTATTTTAAGTAATTCTTAAATCTTTAAAGTTCGGCGTTAAGTTCTGTCACTGTTTAAATTTGCGTGGAGCGGAGTTTCTTGGCACTATGGTATCTATTCATTCATCATTTCTGAAAAATGAAGCAAAATCGTTATTTTTGTATACCATTACATAGAATGTAATTACAATATAAAATATACAGCACAAATATATTAATTTAAAAAAGTGATTGGTGATGAAGGATTTTTACCGCATATCGGAGTTGGGAGAGGAACCGTCGTGTTAAGTTACACATCCCACTTTTCACTTCATTTCAGAGGCATTAGCAGAATTCAACGCTGATTTATAGAACATAGCAAAGCAGGAAAATGAATAATTAATAAAATCACTCTGCCACGTAGGGATGGAACTTACCACCATCATCACATTTACAGTCCGTCGCCCCCCCATTTTACCACGACGGTTCCATGACAGATGGAGATTATGCTAATATTCTAAGGATAACATTCTAAATAACGATAATACTAGCTAATTTAAAACACTCAAATGGATATTGCACAACCGTTTCTCAACATAAACATAAACATATATATTATCGTAATGACGTAACAAAACAAACACTATTGCCACCGTAGCCTGATTAATAACCATAAATCTTTGTAGATTCGCAATAAAGAGACAATATTGCGCTTTTCGCAATACTTAACGTAACACTAAAAATAATTAGTGAACTCACGACTTATCCTACTTTCGAGGTGTCTTCCGATGGACGGTATCGGCTATAGCCAGATATCGATCTTTGAGGCTAATCGACTGGTTGCCAAGAAACCACAATGGGTGAGGGTTTTTACAATTCTACATTATTAATGGCTAACTTTGAGGTTATCTTACCATTTAGCAATGTAATAAATTGCTTTTAAATGTGAGCTATGGGGATATGGTATCAGCACCTACATCTTGTATAATCTTAAAAGATATCTATCTATCTATCTACAAATTATATTAACGGTGTTCCGATAAGTTAATGGAACGTGACTCGCTTAAACGTATGCTAAAAGAATATGACAAATAAGAATGCCTACAGAATTGGGGAGCGGAGTGTTTTAACACTTGGCTCCTCCCTACTTACGCTTCTATACGAAATCTATATATGGACCGTTTATTTTGAAAGTGGTGTAAGTCCATTTTTGAGAAAAATGAGCTATCACGTAATTCATGCTTAATTTAATGTATTTTTTTTATATATAACTAGTCCGTGTTTAATTTCTCAAAAAAAACCCATGTTTTGAACAACTTAAAATCGGTCGGTAAATGAAATTGCATAATCATCGACATACTAACCTTAATTTTCTCGAAACAAAAGAAAATGGACTTACACCACTCCCAAAATAAACGGTCCGTATATAAAATCGAAAGGTCACTCACTCATCACGAAATCTCAGAAACTATATGTGCTAGGAATCTCAAATTTTACCTAGAAGTTATTTATAGCACGAGTTATTGTAGGTGCACGCTAAGACGGGATATTCAACTTCCAAAGGGTTGTTTTTGGGGTTGAAAGTTTGTATGAAACTTCGTTACTACAAATGCTAGAAGTCTTAAATTTTGCATGGACGTCACTTATAGGACGTAGATACCCATGGAGACAGAAATTAATAATAACGTAGTTCACGCAGGCGAAGCTGCGGGCGGGCCGCTAGTATAAGATAAGCGTGAAGCTATAAAAAAGATTCAAGTTTATAGAATGAGACTCGCTTAAACGTTTGCTAAAAGAATATGACAAGTGACTTTTTAAAGTAACTTAAGTTATAAAACAAGTAGATAAGTATGTTAACAATGACATGAGTGGTCGTCGATACCGCTTGACTGGTGACAGGGATTAAATTATATAATCATATTTTAAAGACTATAGGCATGTACTTATGCTGAACGTATGAAGGATTGTACTTTAAGTTAATACTAGTTACCATTATTTAATTATACAAAGAATGTAACAGTATAAATAAATATAATATATAAAATCATGTAATTCAGATGCCAGTCGTGGTGAAGAGATATGCGCGTAATACTGTAAACGATAGGTTGTGGGTTCGATTATCACTCAAAAAAAAGTCAAGAAAACATGTCTTGTCATGTTCTTGTCTATGTCTCTTGTTATATCAGCTAAGACTAGTTTTGTTTTGTGTCTGATCTCGGCTCTCCCTATGATAAGAAAAAGTGCGAAATTGAATCACACCGCTCAACACGCAAATGTCTCGAAGTATCCTTGTTTTCATATCTAATTATATTTTTTATCTTCACGCTTTGCCCCGGCAGGGAAAGAGAACGGAGTGCAAAACACTACGGTCTCTGCATAACTCTTTCGCCCGTCAATAAGCTAAAGTAAACCTTTAGTTAATAAAACAATTACATATTGATTTGGACCTAGTACTTATAATAATGTAAATAACAGTAAAAGTCGTACAGAGTACAATTTTATGTAATGAAATATGTACAACAAACTGGCTCAACTGTGAACATAAAAATACATTTTAAATGTTGATATTGTTCATCTTTTCGTTCGTTTTATAGAAATAAGTCAAAAAATTACTTTCAGTGTTGACCTTCTCTCGTAAAATCCTTGATATCTTGGAATACGTAGGTATATATTACATCGCAAAGTGTGGTTATGTCACCACGCGTCGGCTGGCCTAACCGACGCCGACGCCTGCTCTCGTCAATAGAGGATCCGCCACAAGCAAATATCGAAGTGTTAAATTCCTCCGCTCATTTCACTATTCGCAATATTTATTGATGATTTTTACCATCCCATTTAGGAGGAGAAACTTTTCTAAATGTTTCATATATGTTCCGTCGGCGAAAGTAGAAAGAAGGTGGGTGCATATATAATATTTATGAACGGTGTGGCTGTCAAAAATGAAAAATTATAATATGTAATACAATTATAATTATAATATCGTATAATCGATATTAATTAAGTTAGACACCAATTATTTATTGACACTTCTTATTAGAAGTATATTACAAATACGCTGTATTATGTCATAGACAAATACGAATATCTAAATAATTAAGACTATTACTTTTTTATGATATATAATTACAGTCGGTTCTTTTATCTAATATGAAATCAATTACTTTCATTACACACCAAGTTTGCCTAATTATAATACTCTACATACATACATATATGTAATTTAGATTTTTTAGCTTTACCCAGTATTCGCAAATAGAAGGGTTGGCAGAGGAAACTCGGGAACCTAGTGTTAAGACACTCTATTCCCCACTTTCTACCGAATTCTTGAGGCATCGCGTGTTAAGTAGTGGAATTGAATCAGAACGAGAAAATGAAAATATTAAATATTTCATTCCTTCGAGTGGGAATCGAACCAAAACCAACGCGTTTACAGTTGCACCCTGCACCAGGCCTAGTCCTTGCCTATTTATTACTGTTTACTACTTCTTAAAAGTAATTTTTACTTTACTGGAAACAAATTATTACGTATTTTTCACCTAGTTACATAATTTCAATTACAAACTAAACAAGAACGGCAAATGTCATTTGATTATAGATTACATGCACATTTAATCTTCGTGAGATTTTAATATTTCATACAAATGGGTTCTGGTATATCTTATCAATTAGTCACTGAGTAAATGTGCTTTTTACGATATCTAGGTCACGTTAGGTCATCGTAAGACAATCTATTATGGAATTTTAATCAGATTACACAGCAAAAGAATTCTGGTGCCCGTCAAATAATGGTGTCAGTGTTATTTGGGTTACCGTAAACATCTTTTCTAAAACAAAAAAGATAAATGCAATCTGGGAATACTAATTGCTACAGCATATATAATAATATTGTGGAATTTTAAAATTGAATTCGTAATATATGACAATATCGTATAAAAGTGACAATACGAAAGATGTCCTTTAACTTACGTTTTAATTCTGCTTTCCAATTTAGGATTTGTCGCTCATTTACTTTTTATTCTCCATTACTACAGGAATCTTCTTTAAAATTTTATATTTATTATAAATATATTTATTTGTTTGGATTTGGGTTGAAACTTTTTTGGCATTTTAATAATATTAATCATATATGATGCAAGTATTATTTTCTCCATTATTCTGTGTGAATATGAAAGAAATATTTTTATTAAAATTTTATTTGTTTTACCCTAAAATATTCCTAAACGTGTGGGTATTTCTTCAAGTATTGCTTCCAATATCTCAGTAATAATAATGCAGATATTAAATAAATAATAATAACCTAGTTTATATTACACCTTATTATCAAAAATTACAATGCTAAAAGCTTAACATAATTGATATAAAATGCATGTAACTTCCGAAGTAGATATCAAATCTTCAAATAATATGACCGACTTTCCTCTATATCATCTTTAAATAAAACACTGTGGTACCACAACACCATAAAAACTGTTTTTTATTACATTTTCTATGTGAATGGATTAAAAGTTTATAGTAAAGTCGTCGCGTGGGCTTAATATCTTTGTTAAAAGATATCCGTCGTGGGCGTTCACGAGAGGACTTGAGGTAGTTCCAAGATAGAGCCGCTTGAAGATGTTCCAGTGTTTGCATTAAATACTCGTCTAAAAGAGGTTCTTTTGTATAAATAAATGAATCCTTTACTTCTACTTTATATTTTACTGTTGTAAGAATTGTAGTGTATTATGCTTATTTTGTAAACATGGTATAAAGATGATAAGTTATTTAAATACATGTAAGTCGGTCACGACGCACTTGTCAGTGCTCTGTAGGCGCCATCTTCCTACAAACTTGGCGATTATATCTAAAATTTAACAGTAAAGAAACGGCTTGTGGTCGTTTATAACTATTAGAAGATTTACAATATAAAATCTTCAGTCGTTGTAATTTTAGTCTTCTATTTATCAGTTAGTGAATTATCGAATAAATCGGAAAAAGAGGTTTAATTAGTTTTTATATAAACTATGCATGGAAGGCATATGATGACGAATAAGCCTACCGAAAAAATGGATATTATTGTATTTTAAATTATTATGTTCGCACTTTCTTATGCACCATCAGTTTACAATTGACGAAACTTCCAGTACCACTCTGGCAAATATTTATATTTATGAAATATTTTCTTTTTCCTTATCTTTCTAGCTTGACACATTTTCCTATTCTAAACATTAAAAAAAGCATTAAAACATTGCTGAACACATTATTCCTAATTATATTAATATCTTACTTATTTGAGACGCGACGGGTCACCAGTACAAAAGTGTTACAACTAAATGCAGTAACAAACATGTTTTATCTGATTATTTATTATATATGTAAATATTTCTATTATTACATTTGGTACAATTACATAATATAGTATACTGAGGAGATTATCTAATATTCCAAATTTTTTAAGGTTATTAAAACTAAATAATGTTATTAATTTAAATATTCTCATAATACCACGAATCGTTTGTTACGTAGGGTAAATAATATCCCACCAAAAACATAAATGTAAAAAGAAAGCCAAGTTCTGTAATAAAACGTATGCTTTCAGCGATAAAAGAAGTGAGATGTAAATGTATGCCAAGTTCAATGGTCAGTCCTGAAATTTATTTTTAACAATATAAAATATTTTATAACAACTGAAAATGCCCATTCTTCTTACAACTTGGAGACTTTATTTATGTGTAATATCTGACTTGGCTAGTTTTCATATGAATTTACAATAGAATCTGAATAGAATAGAATAGAATTTGAATACATTCATTAATATCGATGTAAATTAATTTGAAAACTAGCCAAGTCAGATATTACACACAAATGAAGTCTCCAAGTTGTAAGAAGAATGGGCATTTTCAGTTGTTATAAAATATTTTATATTGTTAAAAATAAATTTCAGGACTGACCATTGAACTTGGCATACATTTACATCTCACTTCTTTTATCGCTGAAAGCATACGTTTTATTACAGAACTTGGCTTTCTTTTTACATTTATGTTTTTGGATGGGATATCATTACTTTTTGTACAGAAATTATAAGTAGGAAGGTTCATAATGTAATCAAAATCAAAATATTCTTTATTCAATTTGGCCATTACAAGTACTTTTCCTATAGGAAGCTACTATAGCAAGAAACTCAAGAGTTGCTCTTTTTAAAACATAGTTTAGAGTAAGCGCTTCATAGGAAATTTCTCTTCGCCGAATAAACCAAGTAGGACACCATTGTGATAATACACTTCTATCTTAATATTGTACAAATCTACTGCAGCCTTTATTTTGGAAGTAGCTCCGTACGTAGTTAAGCAAAGCATGTCTTCTTTAGAAGAGTAAGGATTCCCGTTTCGAGCGCTAGTGTAGATACTTAAATCATTCCAGTTACGACATACGTACTCTACTATAGTCTCGCGCAATTTATTAGTTTGTTGTATATCAATACGCTCAAACAAAGAATATGCAATAGCATGGAAGAGACAGCTCCCATCGGGAGGCATTGGAACAATTCGGTGTAAGGTTCTTGTTTCACCCACAAGCAATTCTATTGTTCAACATGTCTTGGAAAAAATATAAACAATAAGTTTATTAAGTGCTGACGGTACCAATCTGAATTGATATGATCCCAAGGTTAACTTCGTTCTCTGCCGTTTTCACAAGTGTTCCTAAAACCAGTAAAATCATGAAACCCAGGCCAAAAAAACCATTAAAATATGAGCGCCTTCGTACAATAAAATGTATGTAATATAATTAGGTATTTACTTTTTTTATTATAGTCAATAATATTATGTTTTATTACTCTTAAGATGATATTTAATTATATATGAATTTAGATTATATTTATCTATGAATCTCAACTATAGTTTTTATTTTGTTGATTAAATGACAGTTGTCAGATTATAAAGTAATTAATGTATGCTGCGTTTAGAAATCTGATAAATTTATTATTATTTTTTTCTAATTTTATTATTTTGTTGGAATAACTCAACACGCAATGCCTCCAGAGTTCGATGGAAAGAGGGGAACTGAGTGTCTTAACACTAGGTTCCCTCTGTCTACCCCGCTATGTGTGGGATACACCGTAAAGCGGATTTATTTATTGGAACGAAGTTCCTTAAGGCAGGCTTGGAAGGGATAGGGATTTCGCTGCGTGAACGAACTGAAAAAAATGTGATAGTAAAACCGTAAGAAAAATGCGTGGAATAAAACCGTTAAATGAGACGTGCGCAGGCGCGACAGTCGCATACACAGATGAGTAATGTATAATACCTTTCTCTTTCTCCCTCTTTCTTTTTTTAGTTGATAATTTGAATTACGATGTTTTTTTATTTTAAGTAATTTATTATTTCCTAAAATACTGAATTTTCTAAATACTTTCTTGTACTTAAATAAAAACAAATCAGCAAAATTTAAGAGAAAAATCAAGAAAACCTACATAAAATTGAGCACGACTTTTTTTGCAATTTGTGTCGATTCTACATTAGCCGAAGGACTCGTCGTTCGTCGAACTTCGTTCCTAACTGGTGTCCCACGACACCGCATTTTGGTTTTTTTCATTATTTTGTTTAAGTAATTTTTAATTTTCTCTTTTTTTTCTCTTATTTTTTTATTTAACTAATTACTTAAATTTTTACTTGTTAATTAATTACTTTATTAATTACTTCTTGTTAAGTATAGCTGGTAGGCTGACAATGTTTCTAAATAAAAATACAAATCAGCTTCACTCTGTATCCCGCACACAGAAGAGTAGACAGAGAGAACCTAGTGTTAAAACACTCAGTAACTAGTAACCAGTAACCAGTCAGGTTTTACAGTCACTCTTTATGCCCCTGTGCCACGACTGACCTTACAGATAGTATATTATTATTAAATTTATATATATTTCTATCAATATAATTACTTTTTAAAAGCTT